>BMAV01005850.1:521264-536391 GCA_019973955.1 Trichonephila inaurata madagascariensis | reverse complement strand
TAATTGCTAATGTTGTATATAAAAAGTAATGAAACTGTAACCTGTAGAACAAATGACCAAATACAAAATGAGATCCAAACAATTAACTTTTGAATACATTTTTAATCTCTTGGTATTAAATGTAATTTTACAATAAGGTATTTTCACCGATTCAAAACTAATCTAAATATCAATTATTCACGAAAAAAATGTTTATAATCTGAAAAATATCTCAAAAAGGTTATTTTTCATTACTTTTTTTTTGGTCAGACATTCTCTTTCGAGTGATCTTTGCTTATTTGCATGCAAATTGAATTCATTGTTCTCTTAATAGAACGTGTCTCTTTTTTTTCATCTAAAACTTATTTCTTACTCTATCAAAAATAATGAAATAAAAATCATCATATGAGGCAATTTATAAAAATTAGTGTTCATATTATCATGATAATTCACTTCATTAAGAAATTAATTATTCGAGATAGTTTTAGAAGATATTGCCCAGGTTCCTCTTTTTATAACTCCAAAATATATTAAGAATAAATTAAAATTGCTGCACGCTTCAGTGTTTGAACAAAGAAAATATCATTAACAGTTTTTAAAGCTCTAATTGCCTTTCTTTATTCTTAATGAAAAACTGAGATAATCTTTTTTTTTTCACAAAAGTGTTTGAAATGGATTCATTTTCTTTACAAAAAAATCCGTTTGAATTACTCCCTTTTTCATTACGTCTGCATTCAAGAAGACTCATTTAAATAAATAAAAAAGAAATTATAATATTTGATAATCATCTGCATTAGCATATAAATCTTCTCAAAGTGGATTATAATTATCGTTTCACTAATTATCATTTTTAAGTTAGCAGCTCAAATTCCGAATTCAAATAATTATTATATTTTTAAAGGTAAAAAATTGCCTTTAAGGTAATAGCTTTAATTGCAATTCGTACAATATGATAATTAGTTAAAAGAATAAGAAGAAAACAGCCAATTAAATTATGTTAAAAATCTGAAACATGATTGGTTTCACTGTTATGACTTTGATAGAAATTTAAATATTCAAAATACAATCCCATGAATGAAGTTTCAACCATTCAGGTAATTATCTTTATCAGAATTATATATTTTAATGCTCCAATATAGTTGCTCCATGGAAAGGTTTCAATCAAAATTTTTAGTAATACTTAATTTTTTGTAAAAGTTATTTCTTCATAACGGCTCAATACAAATATTTATTTATGTGTTGCCCTTAAAAATTTGTAATGATAAAAGCATTGCCATTTTTTATGATAGTAATCGATATATTTTATGAAACCAATCTTTAAATCTCTCTCTCCCCATTTATTCAGTTCTAAATTTAAGCAAATTTAAAGAATTTTTTTGGTATAAATCTGAAATTATAATTAACAACTTTACAAATCAATATTATAGCTTCTTGAGCCACCTCTTTTCGATACTCAGATTAATTGCCATAGAAAATGAATGTTTAGTAATTACTCAATGATAATAAGAAATATCACAGTAATTCTGAAGCTCCGAAAAGTTTTTTTACAAAAATTCCACAAAAAAAATACACATTTGTTTCACAAAAAAACAGTTCTATTTTTCCAGTTATTTCACGTCTCTTTTGATGAAAATATTTCAAAGTTAGAACTCGTATGTTAAATGTAAGCAAGTTTTATATAAAATAAACCTTAACGCAGGGTGCACGAAAACGAAACAAATAAAAGGTTGCCACTTTGTGAAGCTAAAATTGATAAGCCACCAAGTTCCCGCGTTTTTAACGCGTCCCTTTGTTATGGCTTTCGGACTATTCGAACATTCTTTGCACGTTCTCTAAACTCATGTTCTCTTTTTCTGATCTCGTTTTAGACAGCGGTTATGGTTACCAGTCGGACCTGCACGACGACAATTTCGTGAGAAGAAAACAGAGACGAAATAGAACAACGTTCACAGTTCAACAGGTAAGGCGTAGAGAACATTGTATTTCCTTTCCTCCCGTAAAAAAAATTACGCACGTGGTGCGTTTACTCCCTCTTTTTTTTCTTTGGAGTTACCTCGACATACACCTGAGCTGAATTTAACGGCAGTTTTTCATGCACGAAGTGGAATCTTGGAAAAATTGTGTTTGATCTATGTGGCAACACCAAACGTTATCGTCTGCTTCCTCAAAGAATGTTGTTAGTGTCATGTTACGCTCGGGTGAAAAACGAAATGCCTTCGAATTCGAGTTTGTGGAATAAGTTGCAGCGATGTTTTCATTGTTAGAGTTGACTTTTCTGGTTGGTTGCTATGTCTCTATTGTATAAGGCAAAAAAAAAAATGTCTGAATTTTCCATATGGAAATATCGAAAAGAACAAATTTTCTGATGCTGAAAATACAATTTATTTTTCATGAGGATTCAGGAAAAAGCATTTACTTTATCATTCAAAACCTATAGGGCGTTTTCTTAGTGTATATTTGAATGTTTGAAGGGGGGGGGGAAGAATTTTGCTCGAAAAAAGAATTCGTGGCTGTGGGAAAGAGAATAAAATTTCTAACGGGTTTTGACTATTCTAACAAACAACTACTAAAACTTAGCGAAGACTATATCAAATGACAACCTGATTTATAATGTTATAATTATTCATATTTTTGAAAAAAATTATTAATACTTCCTCTGAAATCTCTACTTTAATGAAATGGAAATGTTAAGTTCACACAAGAATAAATTTTTAGGATACCATACTTGTTTTATCTATTTTTACTTACTGAAATTCATTTCATATGTAATCATTTTGGGCATAAGACATGCACCTATATTTTTATAAATCCGCTTTGACTGAAGATAAATATAACTTTAATTATTTCTGTCTCGTTTACAAATATATCATGATGTTTATTTCCATTATTTATAACTTAAGATGTACAGTACAATTTTTAATTATTTCACTAGAGATTCATTAATGATAAATTTATACCATAAAAATAAGTATTATACTTCAATATTTTAAAGGGGTTTTTTTGTGCGATAAGAAGTTTTACTTTGACTACTGCTCAAATTAAATTTTAAAAAGATTGTATCTTGTGCAAATCGATGCTTAAATTTATTAATCATAGATCTGAAAATATATCTGTGTAGAATTTGATTAAAAATTTAAATGTGTTTTTTAATTTTTCTTGAAAAAACTATTGATGCAAAAATTTAGAGCTTTTTAAACCTTTATATATAACACGCTATAATATTTACAATACATTTTATAAATGGTGTTGAATTTTAATGTTCTACATACAGTCATCGTTTATTTTCTCACCTAATAATCAGGGATAAATTCTGAAATTCCTGGTAAGGAATTCTATTCCGTGTTAATAAGATGGTTAACTTCTCTGTCCTTCAAATGACAGTATTTGATTACTACTGTGGATCAGAATTGCATTTAAAATGAGCCACTCATCTGGTACAGAGGTTAGGGATGCTGACTGCTGTGCCATAGAGCCTAGGTTCGAACATTGACAGATGCATGGGTGTTTGTAAATGTATAACGCCTTTACGGCATGGGGGAACTCTAAATAGCCCTCGAGCCGCAAGTCCTTTCGTGAGGTTGGTGGAAGGGGAAGAGAGGTGGGAAGCCCCTGATCACCTTCAGGGTGTTCTCCTTCAAAAATTGGGATAAAACCCAGCCAAATCGTCCTGACACCAGGTTGGTGCTCAATGCTACCAGTAACGACAGGCGTACATCTAGCCCTTTGCCGAGATGAATTTCGTGGGCCTTGATCTGACAACGTCAGACGGTTGGCATTAGCAACAAAAACAAAATGAAATAAAAATCGATTTAATTTCTAAATCTTCACCAGTGTCAAAGTAATGCATTAGTATATACTGCTTTGAAACACAAAAAGAAAATAAATGTTGCAGAACATCTACTTCGAATAAATGTATTTTCACACGGTTTTAATTTTCATAAATCTTGTTCTAAGCCAGTATATTTATGGAAAACAAATTCATACATGTGTTTTAAAGAGAAATAAACAAAAAATATGAGATTATTTTGTTGTATAAGTTAAGTTGATTATATACACATTTTAAACTTGAATTATTTCTTTTTTTAAAGAAAAGAATGGTAACATTTAACTGTCAGAAAGTGTTATTTAGAAAAAACGTAAAAGGTACTCTAAAGATTTTCATATTTATATTGAACTAAATCAAATTTATGAATACCTTTATTTAACATTATTTCGAGCTTTTGCAGTTTAATCTAGATGGTGGATTTTGTTTTGATAAGAATCGGAAAGGAAATTGAGAAGTGAAACATTATCGGGAAAAAATACAAAGCTCTTATTTTAGTATTTCATCCATTTTCCTTCAATTCTTTCAATTTTTAAAAAAATACGTCTTAGTGCAAAAGAAAATCTAATATCCATAAACGTTTCAAATAAATTGAACTGAAAGAAGTTATAAATATCTTAAAGATATTCTTGAAATATTCAAAGAATGATACGTAAATAAAAAATTGTGATCTAGATTTTAGCGAAAGCCACCTTTATTCATTTTAACTTCAACCGTTGAGCAAATTAAATCTATTTTCCTATATGGCGAATATAAATAAATCTTTAGATATCCAAGTGTCTTTTATTCAAATACAATCATTTTTAAAATTGATCCAAATAAAACGTTAGGAACATGTATTTCCTATTTTGTTTTCAAAATGTGCAAATGACCAACTTGAAAACAATGGTGCTCCGATAAATACGTAAGCTATGAAATGGAATTAAGCCATCTCTATAGCTCTGAAACAGAGGCTTTAAACTTCACAACAAAAGATAAATATATATTTATTATTCACAAAGAGATTATTATTTTTCTACCAATAAATTATATTCCACCATTTATTAAATACCTACCTTTCCCAATACGGAACTTAATTTTAAAAAAAATTTCTGTAAGCGGAATAAATTTCTCTTATAATTCATATTGGAACAAAGCAAATTCACACGAAAGTGAAGAATTTTTTTTCACAACCCATTGATGGATTATAGCACTAGATTCCACTCTCAGTGCATTTGCACTCATCTTTGCATTCGAAATGATTGCGCATCTTCTCTCTCTCTCAATTTTCATATATAATAATCCAATTTTTTAAGGTATCCAAACACGTTCGGAGTACTTTTTTAAAAAATAGCATTTTTAAAAATTATATATATAAATTATAATGCTTTTTATAAAAATATAAATTATAAAGGCTTTATAATAAATAATAATGCTATATAAAAATTATAAATGCTTTTTTAGGGATCAGTTTCAATAAATACTAATATTTAACTAACAATATTTTAATTATATTTTACAAAAATCACAGTTATAAGTGAAATTTTAGCAATATTTTTGAAAAACTAGAAAAAAAAGTAAAAAACTTATATAAGTAAAAGTATTACTGAAACAAATTTGAGGCATTTATCTAGCGAATGTACTAAAATTTTAATGTTTTTTTTTTAAATTTAAAAAATTTTTAGAGCTTATCGAGTAAATATTATAAGAAATGTGATATTTTTTATGAGACCAGTATTTAAATTACAGGCCATAACTCAATAAATATCCAGGTAAAAAATCTTTTAGTACATTCTCTAGAAAATAATATAAATATCAGGTTCAAAAAGTTTTATAGAAATACATTTATAATATTTCGAATTACCAGACTCGCCATGATAGATTTTAAACAATTTAAATGCTCACTTCTGGTAGATGAAAAACTCACTTCTCTGGTTTTCGAATTTTATACAATTGATTGTAACTTGGTCTCTAGGTTTCGTAGAAACAAAACCAAGCAAATTTCGTAAAATCAAAAGACAGCTCTATTCCTTCCTTTTGAAGCGGCATGACGACCCAGGGTTTCCCTTGGCTTTCTCAAGAAGCCTTTTCCAGGGAGCCTTCTTTCTGCTGGTATTCTCCAGTACCTAGTTCTCAAAACTAGAAGATCTTTTTCTAGGCCATCAATCCATCTAAGATTTGGCCTACCCTTTCTTCGTGTGCTAATTGGTTGAGCATTGAAGACTTTTTTAGGGGTGCGGTCTTCGCTCATTCTGATAACGTGACCTGCCTGTTTAATTCGTTGTATTTTGATGAAGTTATCAATACCAGATACTTTATATGATTGATAGAGTTCTAAATTTGATCTTTGCTATGTTCCAATGTTCCATTTTCCTGAATTCCCACAAGATAGCTCTATTCAATAAAATAAAAAAAAAAAACGTGTTTGGACCAAATTTAGTCATTTCAACGTGTTCGGATACCTTAAATCTTCTTTTTTAAATTATTATTTAGTTGATGGGCTTCAAAAATATGTCATATTCTGTGTCTATATTTCCACTTTACATAACAAAATATTATTTTTTTACAGCTGTATAATGTTTTAATTAATACATTCATCTTACTATATATAAATTCAAGAAATTACATGTTTAATACAATATTGTAATATTTTTAATATGATCTTTTAGTCATAGCTGAAGAATTATGAACAATCTTTAATATGTTACTCAAAATATATATGTTCGATTCTTTATCTTTTCAGTTGGAGGAACTAGAAAAAGCCTTTGCCCAAACTCACTATCCTGACGTTTTCACAAGAGAAGATTTAGCCATGAAAATAAATCTGACAGAAGCTCGCGTCCAGGTATTTAGAATTTAAAGAATTTTCTTATTGTTTTTGTATCAATTTCTCCACATATTTATATTTCATTATTACCAAATTCATTAATATCAATCACGGCCAATATGAACTCCTTGATTTTAACTATATCATAGAGTTCTTGATGCGTTTTAACCCTTTATCTACCGACGGTACTTATAAGTACCACTCACTTTAAAATTGCATAGAATAACCCTTTTTACGAATATTCTGACTATACTTAGCAGGAATATTCTTTAAAATTCACTCTTCCAAGATATGGGGTAGCACAGGTTTTATGATGTGTATTTTAGCGGGGAAAGAGCGAATAGTTTTATAGCGTAAATTGCGTTTTCGATTGACGGCGTTTTCAGCCGATTGTGAAAATTATCCTTCTTGTCTCAAAAAAATAGTTAATACCAAAATATAAGTGCCTTATTTTTTTGCATATTAATGAAGACCTTAGAAAGCGATTTGATTATTTATTTTAAGTCGACAGTGTATATAATAAATTTTACAATTGAATATCTTTAATTAATTAATTAGCTCCAGCGGATTAAATTTCCCAAATTTGAGTATTTTGTTTATGTATATCCCTTTATTTTCAATGTAGTGGTCCAAAGAAAAAAATATTGCGTGAAAAAACTTCAGTAAATCATAATAATGAGGTAGATAAAGGATTAAAAATATTTACGTTTATTTGCAGGAAATTTATATAATGCATTTTATAAATTCACGAAATTATCTTTTTAAATAATTTATTAGTATTACTATTTTTTTTAAACAGAAAGTGTGCCTGATTTCGTGATTATATTGTGAGAGTGTTTATAGAACGATTTTGGAAATAAATAGGCAATTTGATGGATAATTAATCGTTTGTTAATTTTAGTGTTTAGTGGTGATAAGTTCTATTTTTGTGGGGTTTTAGCATTTATATGTTTTGCTTGGAAATTTCAATTTTCTATCGAAAAGAAAAAACTTAAGCTTTCGAAGCAACTACATGGTAGGACAATCTTGTGAATCATTATTTTTGTTGCATTTTACTCAAACAAATAGCAGATTGTCCGAATTAATGGTTGCATCTACGCAATAAAAATGAAAAGAAAATATTATATTAAAAAGTTTTAAAAGAGAAAATACTTAAATAACTTTTATTTTGTGATTTAGAATTTATTTTATTGTTTTATTAAGACTGCCAGAATTTTACTTTATCAAGTACGTAAAAATATTCAGTTGCAGCAACATGTATTAATTTACATAGTTTTAGTTACCTACTGAAATTGTCTAAAATTATATAATGTTTGAGATGGAAATTAAAATAGATTTTGACTGAATATAAAATAAATTTACGATTCTTCATACTTAGAAACAGAGCAATATCAGTAAGAAAGTTTCCGTGGATAATGCACTATAAATTAATGATGTTCTCAATTAAATACGATACTCATTTGAAATCTTATAGTTACTGTTAAGTGCAATCATTTCAAAGCTTCTTTTCTCCTACGCAGTATTTCTCACATTCAAATAGTGCTGCGCTCAATTTCTGAAAATGTATAATTTCTATTTTGTCCAAGTTTAAACTTGGAATTTAAAGTGGAGCTCTCTTCAGCAGGGGTTCATGAAATGTGTTTTTCTACTGAAATAATCAATAAGCTGACTATTCAATGTTCTGAGCTTTGTTAATATTCCACCAAATATAGGGAATAAATAATTATTTGCCTAATAATATCATTATCATTTCAGTCACCGTAAAAATAGTGTAAACGTTAAAAAATTTTATTACAAAAATAAATGATAAATATCAGCCTAGTCTGCATATATAACTGCACTGTATATATGTAATAATTCACTTTAATTTTCTCTTGAGAGATTTTGAATCATAATGATCTTGAACCCTTTAGGACCTTGTGTGATAATTAATTTCTGGCTTACTCGCCGAACGGGAAATAATCATAAACATATTTCTAGAAGACTAAAACTTCAGCGCTTTTAAAATCAAGGTGAGGCAATCTTGTATCTCCCACGCATGCGAACCAATCAGAAAAGCCTTAACTAGAAATCATATGAATTTAAAAGCTTCTGGTTTACCATGATTTTAAATGGATGAGATCTCTAGAGTGAAGTAGAACGCTTTGTTCATTATATTACTTGTACGCGCGTGTGTTCTTTATGCGTGTCGTCTCTTTGTGTTTGTGATGGTCACAATAAATGCATTTTTAAATAGCAATATGTTTTTCCCCTCAATCCCTTCAATGACTGCCAGAATGAAAGTGATTGATTTCCCTCATGCAAAATGTTTTAATTTGAGTGCAATCCATCACATACACTCATACAAATTAAATACAGAGCAGATCATTAAATAATACAAAAATAATAATAAAATACATCCTAATATTTCCTATTGATATCCTATAAATTCTACATTCTATAAAAATATAAATTTAAGAAAAGTAAAATGAATAAAAAACTTGTTAAAAGAAACTTGTCCAAAACTCATCGATAGTATTAAAGAGATCACTAACTGAATAGAATCAAAAGCATTACACAATGAAAGCTAATTTTTTCTCTCAATTATAATAAGATCTTCTCTGAATAAATAATTAGCACTGCATATAATCCGTTCCTTAGAGATTTATACTTTTGATACAACTAAATTACTATGTAGGTACTTACACAATTTTCTTTACCCCGGATAGAACAGAAAAATATTAGTAACAATTGTAATGTATTAACAACATTTGGGCCCTTTTACAATGTCCAAATAGGTAAATGGTAGGATATTTGAAATCTAAAATAATAATAAGTATTCTAGATTAGGATATTCACATTTGAAATAAAGAGAAAATAAGACAAAAACATGAAGGTGAAAATAACATTGCTCAAACAAGTAGTTATGGATTTAAATGTATTTTACAGTTATATTTCAAATGCTGCTCAGTTTGAACCTTCAATAAAAGTGGAAACTCTTTTCTGAAAACTGAACGAGCCTTCAAAAGTTACATTCATTGCAGGAATGAATTCACTTTAGTTGAGTTTTAAATTCAATTATAATCTATTTAAATTACAATTAACTATTTTAATAATTGTAAAAACTAAATTAAAAGTAACATTTTCCATATCTTTAAAAATAACGGTTGAAAATTAGAACTATAGCTTTCAAGAAAAAACTACAGATTCTTCTAGTTAAATTAAATAATTTTGAAGAAAAACAATAAAAATACATTAAAAAAAATTATCAATAGTAATCAGAGAAAGTATCTAATGCAAAAATAATATCATATAAAACCTGAACAAAATAAAAAAAGGTAAAGTTAAATACATGTATACAAATGAGAATTGTGAAATTGCATTGAAAAAATTTTTAATTCTTAAATATGCAAAAGATAGAAAAAATTAAGCTTTTAATTTTTAACAACGTTTTTAACCCCTAAATCAAATTTACTTAATTCACTAAACAGTTTTACATACTGCAAGGATAATTTAAAGCTATATATAAACAAACTGAAATGAGTTCATGTGACTTACTTTACTTTTATCTTAAAGTTTTTCTGAGCGTTTTAGAGTGTGTAAGCAAAATAGCTCAAAACACACTTTTTAAATCTTTTGAAACGTGCACATAAGGATACTTTTTGGTTATTTTTATAAAATAATGCATGTTGACATGCAATAAGGACAATAATACATATTCAACATGAATACATGTTGAATAAACTGTACTTATTTATTACAATGCACAAACTAAAACTTAAACTAAACAAAGAATTTTGCTTTTTCGTTTTAATGAATTTTTCTCTAAAAAAAACGTTTGAAAAAACAAGAGTATATATTTGCTTCCTTCAGGTGTACATATATAGCTATCCGATATATACGTTGAGAACATTCGTGAAAAGTACTATTGGCTACTAAAGTAATTCAGCTACGACTATTGGTTCAATATTCTAGTCTGCATGGCACAGCCCTTAAAATATTTCTAATGTAGTTTTCTTAAAGTAGTTCATTAAAAATAATTTCTATTTGTAACTGAAATAAAAATTAATATGTAGATACAAAACAGAATCCGTGATTGAAACTTTTTAGAACGCAATTTCTTCTTTACTTTCCTATCACGCTAATTAATTTTCTGAATATTTTGGAATACTCAATCGGAAGCTCCATTTATTCTGTTGAGCGATTTAAAAGCCTTTTCTTTCGACAAAAACATCATTCAAAGCTTTTACGAAAATAAATGCAAATTTCAGCTCTTCATTCGAAACATTAATAACTTTAAAGTCCAGTAAACAACTCCATTTGGGTAATTAAAAAAAAACTAGGTTTTTTTAATTCTCCGATTTCTAAGAGCAGAAGAAAAAAAATACATTTAAAAATTATTTATTAGTATTTCATAAACAAATAATGAATCAACGTTAATGCTGTTTTAACATCAAACGCATCTAATTTTTTTCCCATCGCGAGACTTAATAAATTCTTCTTTCACTTTTTGTTCTGATTTATTAACGCGATCGGACACGCATTAGCAGAGCATTAAAAAGCAATTACTTTAGTATTAAAACGCATAAAGAAATTTCCGATCAGACGCACAAAAAACGCTCCCTTTATATGAAACGAATAAATAGCCTAATTAATGAAGTATAGAAAACGTACAGAAATTGATTTTTCACATCAAATAATCAGCTCTCTATCGCGACGCCGCAGCAGGGAAAAAAAGAGGAAACTATTTAATTATTTATTCTGGTTTCTCACATTTATTATAATGACACTATGTGACAAAAAAACGCTATTAGAAGTTGTTTTGCACCTTTTCCTAATGTTCTTTGGCTATGATCTCGTTACGTAATGACGAAAACAGGGCTAGCGTCTAATTTTTCTACTCCTCTAAAAAATTCCTCCTCCTCTCTTTCTTTCTTTAATACCTAATTAAACGATTTTTTTTCTCGAGAGAGAGCTTCGTTCGCTTATTTTAATTCTCGATCGAGAGTACTACTTAGCGGAAATTCCATTCTCGGTCGAGTTAAACAGTTTAAAGCTTTTACAGAAACGTTAATTTTGGCGGAGAGCTAATATGACCGACTACAAAGAGAATAGTAGAGCAGGAAGACGCAACATCGCTCCTAAGGCGCATTAAATGCAGCACATAACGTCGTTAGGCGGCGCTGCTTGTAAAAAAATCTAATTCGGCAATGTTCATCA
Source organism: Trichonephila inaurata madagascariensis (assembly GCA_019973955.1). NCBI lineage: Eukaryota > Metazoa > Arthropoda > Arachnida > Araneae > Nephilidae > Trichonephila > Trichonephila inaurata. Next base: position 524,584 of record BMAV01005850.1, on the reverse strand, counting down.
GTAATTTGGATTAAACTTGGCGCTGGGAAAGAAGGCATAATCATTTTATCGCTTCTTATGCAGACGATACCTTTTCCTTCCTTCTTCATTCCATCAGTTGCGCGCCATTTTTTTTGTTCTAAATTCTTCTTTTCATCTTTTACCTTAGTAGAATTTTTTTCTTCTTCTTTCTTCTTTTTAGCTGGCAGGAAGAAAAGTAAGTGCGTCGCAAATGCTGCATAATTACGTAGACTTCATAAAAAAAGTTTTAATTTCGTTAGTTGCAGTCTCTAATCCGTATGAACTATTCATGAACACAGCGTTTGTACTATAAAATGCCACTTCCTTCTTTATTATCAGCTTCTACGTCGCCATTTTTTTTTATCTTTTATTTCTCGTATTTTTATTTTTCCCTCCCGTTCTTGCACTTACACTTTTACAACCATCCTTTTCGTTTTATTTTTTCGCTTTTCTTGACAGAGAAAATCTTATAAAAATATTACCGACTTTCGCGGCTTAGGAAATCAATTATACATTCCTACGCCATTTTTTTCCATCATCATCATCGTCTCTTTTATTATTATTATTATTATTATTATCATCATTTTTTTTGTTATTATTCGCGTGCTCTTTTTTGAGTCTTGCGCTCTTATGTCTTAAGAGAGAGATTTTTAGTAATACTAATTTGTAATTTTAATAAAACATGACAGTGTCGTCGCCGGTTTTTAAGAACGACCCGTATCTTTCCATACACAAGGCGAAAATGCAAATAGAACGTCTCGGGACGAATTTTGAAACCCTACTACTTTCCCTTATTTATTTACTCGTGTCTTCTTTTCACTTCACTTTTTTCCTTCTTATTATTCTTTTTTTCTTCCTCGGTGCATTATTCATTTTTGCGGTGTTTTTGAGCATGATTTTTTCAAACAAAACCCTAATGCAGCCTTTCATCTTCGGCAGAAGCATTGTGAAGCAGGCAAGCCTTCCAAATATATCCTTGCTGCTTCTCTAAACCACTAATTCGATTGGCTTCTTTCGAATGGGAATAGAACGCCATTTTTTTTTTCACCGCGCTCTCTCCTACTCTTTCTCTCTAACTCTGTGCTGGCACTGTGGAATCTCATTCTATTTTCGAATGATAAATAAGACCTCTGTGGTTCCGAGAGAGAACTAGAAGGGTTCCACAAAACGAAGGGAGCCTTTTTAGAATCTTACCCGTTTGCATGAGTTGATTCTAAAATGAGAGCGGGCACAAAATGATTATCATATCGCAGTCCTCCCTCGTTATGTGATAAGATATACAAGAGAGATGGAACACCTCGGAATATCTTAAAGGGGCGTTGAAACATTTGCGAGGACACCCCGAGGTTGCGTTTCTCCCATAACGTTCCTTGACTTGATTTCCAATGAGCACTTAGAAATTATCCTGGGACTTTTCGCGAATTTATGTAATAGGCAAGAGAAAAACATTCAAAGGAGGCTTTTTAGGATGTATTAAAAAGCCATTGAAACCGCATGGAAAAATCTTTTATTTAAATGCCGAGGTTTTTCCCCGTTGTGGCTCGAAGATGAAAGCGATGTTCGATTTAAAAAGGATCATACACGATGATTGCCTATGATAGTAAACTTGTTAGCCAGGAATTTTTGAAAAATATTTACGAGGATAGTTAAAAAAATTTTTCCTGTGAATATATTTTAATTATTTGTGGTTTAAAGTTATTGCTGTTCGAAGATCAGGTTGTAGATTTTAAAACACGTGGTATGGTTAATGTCGAACAATTATGGCTTTTTCAATGTCTTTCTTTTTTTAGAAAATTCTGTAACAAAATTTAATTATTAGAAGTTAATTATGAAACAAGATTTGAAAGGAAATGGACTCAATAATTTTTTTGGTAAGGATAAACAATTGTTATGTGACAAAAGTGTCGCTTATCTTTTAAATTATTGTAGCTTTAAAATTGTGCCCATACAGTTTGAAGTTAACAGTGACAATATTTAATAATTAGTAAGGAACAATTTTTTAACTATTTTACGAGAGAATAAATATTATATACTGTCTCTTTTTATGGAATATTGTAAATGATTAAAAAGAATATAATCATTTTATTTCCCAAAAGAATTTTTTAATATAAATTTTGAGTTCCAAAAATGAAGACCCTAATATATTAAGAGTTTTGTTATAAAATAAATTTCTAAGCAGTCTTATGCGACACTTTTCCCTTAAAAACTTTTTTGATAGTCAATTTTTAGTTTGCTAGATATATATTAATCATTATATATGAAAAATTTTATAATGTCTAAAAAATTGTTTTGGGGATAATTTTTTATTTTTATTCCCATCTAACAAGAAATTTGTCTGGAAATTCGTATTAAAAATCCGGTTGATTAATAACAACCATAAAATTTCTTATCAAATTCTGAAACAATTTTTGTTGTTGTTGCTAATACTACCTGTCTCACGAAGTCAGATCAAGACCCACGAAATTCATCATGTCGGGGAGCTATATATACGCCTGTCGTTGTCCTTAGCCTTCAGCACCAAACAGGTGACAGTACGATTTAGCTCGGTTCCACCCAATTTTGAGGGAGAAAACCCTGGGGGAGGGTCAGGGGCCCCCAACCTCTCCTTCCCTTCCCCCATCCTCACTAGAGGACTTGCGGCTGGACGGTTATTTATAGTACCCCATGTGCCGCAAAGGCACTATACATTTACAAACATCAATGTCTGTATGCGAACGCTGGCCCTACGGCACAGCAGTCAGCATCGCTAACCACTATACCGGATGGGGGACTGAAACAATTTTTAAAAGAATAAAACTGCATACAAACAGCAATTTACATCATCAAAATATTTTATAAAAAATTTATGATGGGATACTTATATTTGACAAATTTTGAGCAAGCAAAAAAAAAAAAAAAATAATTTATGAATATTCTTTTGCAGCGAGTTTGGAATCTAGTTTGATATATATTTTTATGAAATGAAATACCTTGCAGAGTTGAGTTTGACAGACAGATAGCTTTAAAATTAACAATTATTAAACATTTGTGTATTTATACATAAACATTTTCAAACATTTCTTTTAAAGGTTTTCATGAATTTACGGAATATACATTGGTAGAAAAAAAAGCAGAAAGCAACAAAAAATATCCAAAGTAAAAAAAAAACCACCACATTTTTTTTTCTTCTTTTTTTTCCAATAGTTTTCTAAATTCAAAATTATAGTTGAAAAATATTTGCGTTACATTTCTATGTTTATTGAATTTAACGCATTCAAAAATCGAGATTAAAAATCTTCGAAATATAAAAGTAGCAGAAAATCAGTAGCATTTGAATGTAA
>BMAV01005850.1:496059-520370 GCA_019973955.1 Trichonephila inaurata madagascariensis | reverse complement strand
ATTCTTGTTCGAACAAAACATTTGTGTAAAAAAAAATCGTTAAATTCGTGTATCGTGTTATTTCAAACTCGTGTAGTTGGGTGTATTTGGTTGGATCCCTTTCAGCTCTAATTAAAGCGTAGAATTGTTTCTAACGCCTTCAGTATTCATTTTCATCCAGATTTACAGCAATGTTTCACCTAGACGTTGAACGGAATCGGGAATACTCTGTTCTATTATATCTTAAAGATTTTCGATTTGATTAAGGTATATAGGTTTTGTGATAACCAATTTATATCAATAAACGCGAGTTTTCATATATCCTGAACTAATTCTGAATAATCTGTGCCTGCTGGATCTTGGTATTGTCGTCCTGGAATATTCGAGAAAGAAAGAATCCGTTGACGGGATAAGCTGATCATTGTCCAAGTAAATTAGGGACTTCGTTTATCTGATGTATAATATAGTACTGATTCCACAAACCATACCCACTGAAGTAATTCTAGATATTAATACTGCTTCCATTTTCTTGATCAATAGGCGCTATGCAAGAAAGGCCACTAACTTCTTGAGGCTCCATTCTTACCGTGTTGTTCCCCTCCTTCTGGAACGTATAGAATTTAAACTCATCTGACGACCTGACATTTTTCCACTATTGAACAATCCAATCTTCATTCTCTTTAGCAAATAAAAGTCACTTTTTCACTTAAATGGCGAAACATACGATTTTCTTAAGGCTCTACAATATTTAATAGCCATTCCTAGAAGCTTTCATCGCACTTTGGCAAGCAGTAGTCTAGTGGTCATGACCCTGAACTCGTGGCCGTCATGTCACGAGTTAAAGTCCTTGTGCCGCTGTGTAGAGCACGCTAAATCTGTCGAGGCTGTATTTCCACCCACTGGTGTGGTAGTTTGGAGAAGGGGTACCAGCTAAGGTGCCGAAATTACAAGATTCGTCACTTATAGCCCTCGTGTTGCATTACAGATTTATAATGCAACGTTAATAAACTTTCTTTCACTTTTCTCCTTGAAATGTCTTTATTTTCTTTGTTAAATTTAGCATTTGTTATTTTGTGATTATTCTTTCTCGATCGCTTAAAAATTTTTCAGGTCCAAAAATTTTAAGAGTTTCTCTGTCTATATTTATTCCTTAATGATGACAGCTCACCGCAATATTTCCAGGTTTTAATAATGCTCTGGCACTTCTGAACTTGATTCCAATAATTTAAGAGATCTCTTGAGTCGACCCTTTTAATCGTGAAAACATCTGTTCCGCAACCACTTCACACAACTCCACTCACACTACAGAAATGATCAATTGAATAGTGCTTCAGTGAAAGAGTAAACTAAGAATAAGAAAAGCATCTAAATCGCAATACTACCTAATTAGTGAGAGGTTGTTATATATTCACACATTTTTTTCTTGCTGTGATTTTTCTTTTGACTCGGTAGTATATTTTTTAATCTTATATTTCTTCATTCAAACCTAATCTTGTTTTCTAAATCCTCACTTTATTTTAGGTTTTTCTAAATTCTCACTTTATTTTAGGTTTTACCCAATAATTAATTTAGAGTTGCAGTTTTACTATTAAGATATCTATTTAAATACAAATAAATAATTCTGTTCATGGTGCACCTTTGAGGTCTGACTTGGTTCAGAAACACAGGTGGAGAAAGAAATTTTACCATCATAAAGGAAATAGCGTAGAGGAATGAAACTTACGTAAAATATTTGTGTCTGCTTAATATATTTATATGATTAAAATTCCAAGGTTATAAATTAAAATACGCTGGAGAAGAGCCATTTCAAATGTGAAATGCTGACACATTATAATCTCAGAAATCGATTTGAAATGCAGGCATGCAAATGTGCATGCATTGTGTCGTACGGGTGCTGAAAGTCATTTTGTATGAGGGAGCTCTAGGCCTGTTTTCCTTGTCAGTCGTATCAGCAACGGAATGTACTGATTGTTGATGTTATATTTGTCATCCAATAATGTCACATGCTCGATGTGAGAAAGATCTCACAGGTCAAGGCAACATGCCGGCACTTTATAGAGAGCACCTATTGGGTAACAGTATCTCTATGAGGACAAACATTATTCTATAGGAAGGTGCCTCCGAATAGTAATCAGAAATGGCAGGCAGCCCGTTACCTCATCAGTCTGACGTTCGAATTCTCTGTCAAGGTGCTTGAGATAGTGAATAGACTGCTCCTAGTGTCAAAATAAATTCTTATTTAGAAAATAAATCCGTGTGTCTATATCGAAGACAGTTGGTTACAAACAATCACCTGCCCATCTTTTCATTAACATCTGGCTATCACTGCTACCTAGACAGAAAAGGCTCTCATCTGAGAACACAAATATCCACTTCACCCTTCAATAACATTTTACTTAGCGCCACTAAAGTAGGATTGCAGTGGTTTGCACTCCGGCTTGGAACTGTTTCTCAACACACACACACAAGTAATCTATTTCTTACATTTCACTTGGAACTGTTTCTCAAGCAGTTGCGCACACAGGAATTTTTCAAGTGAAGGGTCCAGGGTTGAAAGTCCACCATTCTTGTATCATGCTCCTTTTGATTTTGTCGATTTTCGGGAACAAAAAACATTAAAAAACTAATTATTGAATAAATAATTAGCATTAACTAATAAAATTAATCATTTAATAACAAATACTTAATTAAATTTTAAGTACTATATACTTAGAATTATAATCAATCGGAAAAGAAATCAAGGGATTTGGGGGGGTCCGGACCCCTAGGACACCCCCCCCTTGTGTGCGCCACTGTTCTTAAGTAATCTATTTCTTGCAGTTCACTTGGAACTGTTTCTCAAGTAATCTGTTTCTTGCAGTTCACTGTATCAATTTTATGTCAACAGGACCTGGGATTTTTTTTACTGCAGAAGCGGTATGAAGATAATATAGTAGTCTTCTCTATCACTAGAGGCCGATGTACAGGAGTTCCTCGGCCTTCTTAAAGCAGAATCTTCTCGATAACGATGCCGCTAATAATCATCCACAGTGAAACATCTCTTCCAAGTTCTTCTGCAATATAGCAATAACCATCTTATAGCCCTTTTACAAGTCACAGTTCACACTCTTAAGCTACTAATACTGTCTCCTTCATCATTTTAAGTGCATTTTTTACTTTAATCTAGCTCACAACTTGTCAATGCGGAAGATAAATAACACATATGTTTGAATTGCGTATGCTTTATTTGCATGCTTATAGTGGCTCATTTTATTCGTCTAGTGTGAAATTTTTTTAATATACATCATTTTTAAGGTGTGTAATTACGCCTTTCAAATTTTGTTGATTTAGCAGATTTCTTTCTTAGTGTAGGGATTATATTGTTCACTAGTATAGTTTCAGAGTTGCATGCAATTTCACTCACATAAATTAAAAAATAACAGTTTTTTTATTAAATTGAATTATTTCCCTCAAACTCGAATGGACAAGTAAAATATCATTTGCAAAATGTAGGACTAAAAATAGCATAGTGAATTTCTTTGCTTTTGATCATCACGATATACGTATGAATGATTAAGAACGCGTATCGAATTTAGTTCGAAAACATACAAGCTACTATTGACAAGAATTGATTTCATGTAAGATTAATACTAAATTTCAAAAAATATTTAAATTAAGTCTTGTCATATTATTTAAAAACAGTTGTAGTTTATGTGATGATAGGGAATGATACAAATACTTTGCATTTTATGTATTATGTTATTAGCTTAAGCATTGATTTCTATTAAATTGAAAATCATATTAAGATTGATAGTGAAGACTTTTTAAGGCACCTTCTAGTAGCCATTTACTGTTATATTAACACAAAAAAATTCGACAAAATTAATTTATGTACTTAATTTAGAAATTTCGGAAGCAAGCAAATTAATGTATAAAGGGTCATCCATTATTGAATAAAATTTAACCTTACTTTACTCTGTCTTTTCATATTTAGTACAATAGCATTTCTTGATTTCTTATTTTCTTTTAAAATGCATCCGACATTCCTAGATATTTCACCATCCGAAAAGTATATTCCTTTTTATTCTAAAAAATTATGGATAGTGACTTTAAAGAACTAACAGTTTATAAATTTTTTCCTTTAATAAGATTATAGTTTTTTCATTTCTTTTTTTCGCCATTTGCTCAAATTTCCTCTCATTTTAATTGTGTTTAACCCAAGGATTGCGGCTCACTAGAAGTGATGATATAAATATGTTACATTTTATTTTTGTATTTGAAACCTCTTTCAAATTATCAATCATTTTTGTACGATACTTTGAGTTTCGTACCTTTAAATGTTATTTTCGTGTAAATATTTACAGGATGAAATTAGACGTTTATTGTTTAACTTTTCTTCAATTTTTTCTTACTATTTTAATAACTTTATTTATAAGAAAATTCTACATTTCAACTAAATTTTTATTAATTATTATACAAATAGTATTAACTTTAAAGAAATTTTTCAAAGTAACATTCCTTGTTTCTGTGATCTCAGGAAATGGTAATTGAACAGCTTCAATATATTTTGCAATTCTTTTATTTTTTTTTTACCTCACATTCATTTATAGTTAACTTGACACATTCTTCTTTTAATTTAATGAATTTTCTTTGAGTTTTTTTTTTTTTTTGGCCTTATAATTTTTTATAGCCAACTTACACTTTTTTATATAACTCCTAATCTATTTTCAAGAATATCTGTACTTAGAACAAAAAAAATCGATTTGGCTAGTTAAAATATTTAAAGCTTATTACATCCTTTTTTTGCTCAAGAAACATCTCTCAAAAACAAAAATTTCAATAAAAAGTTTTTATATTTATCAATTCAGAAAAGAATCCCCTCAAAAACGTATATTTTTCAATTACAAACAAATTTATTTCAAAATCAATTTGTGGCAGAATTTTGAAAGTTTATAATAATGTTACTACCTTTGACTCTGTGTTGATTTAGAAATTTCATGTATAAATACACATTAAACTATAATTACTTATAATATATTATCCAATTCTACATCAAAGTATGTTATATACATACATTTGAAAGCTGTATTAGACACATCACTACATTTGTAGAGATGGCATAGATTTTATTAGGCTCCTAACACTTCAGTTTTTTTAAAATAAATAAGATTACTCAATTTTAAATAATTTTTTCATTAAGGGAACCGCTAAAAATATCATTTTTTCCATTCTTCATATAATTACTCATAGTACCTTTATGATATATATGTGTGTGTGTGTATTTCGTAGAAAGACTTACTAATAAAAAATTTTAACGTATAATGGAGGATCAATTTGTTAATTTGACTGATTAATAACTAATAATAGTATTGGTTAACAACTTTTATATTTTATATTTCTCGTCTTTTTTTAATTATTTATTATCGCTTGAGGCTAATTGAGGGGAAACAAACTATTTAGTCATAATGGAACATAGTTAATTTTTTTATTTCATACAATTAATTATAATTATTCCTTTCACTCTCCTTTTCCGCGTGTACTTTGTTCATCATCTTGAGAGGTACCATAAGGTTATATTTGGATGATGAAAATCGAGAAGCAAATTGTAGATAAATTTTCAGAGAAAAAAGGCGCAATTTTCTTATAAATTCGAGAAGGTTTGTATCATTGCATTTTGTCTTTATTATTTAGAAACGTTTCAAACATACCCGTTTCTCATTAATACAGAAACACTCTCGTTGATATGTGCAGTTTAAAACTATTTTGGTATTATGTTAAAAAAAATGAAGCTTTGAATACTTTTTTACCAAAGAATGCCTAAAATATACTCGACTTTTTTAGATAAGTAATGATGCTAAGGTTAGTCTACCTGAAAGAGCCTTGAGTTGTATTCTTTAACATAAACAGAATCATCTTAATCATGCATTTTAGTCAGCGTTTCTCAAACTGTGGGGCGCACCCCCCCCCCCTTGGGGGGCGTGACGACTCTACGAGGGGGCCGCAAGCATATTGAAAAATCAAAAACAAGATTATTTAAAAAATTATTAATTTACTGAAAGTAAGCAAACAAAATATATTCAGACATAACAAAAAATAAAATACACATTTACACTGATATATTACTTTTATAAATGTATCAGTGTTACACAATGTATTTTATAATTAATATAACAATACTAAGTTAAGAACAAGTTTAATAATTGCCAGTGACCTCATGGGATTGTCATATATAAAATTATATACAAAAGTTAACACTTATCTTTATAATTTTTTACGGCTTATAATTAATCCCTTAACTGCCAATTAAAATTTACGAGATTCGTTTTCCACGTAGGAGTGCGTATGTGCTGTATTGGGGAGGTGAAGAATAAAGAAGAGCAAATAATCTGAAATAAGTAAATCCTTCGCAAACATTGTCAAGGTCCTTCTACTGTATTTCAAAGCCTTTGGAAAAATTATATGAACAGCAGTGCAGATAAAAGATCGCATTTCGAAAAGACGTATGTATACGTTCAGGGAAATTAACGCTTAGACTGAATGAGACGTTTATATACGCCGGTGGAACTTAAGAGTTTAAGATCGTATTGTAGTTTTAGCGTCGAAGTACAGTATATATATATTATTGGATTCAATACATTGTTATTGTTTGGAGGGAGGCACGATGAAAATTATGATTGAATATTGGGTCGCGAATGTTGAAACTTTGAGAAGCACTGATCTAAGTCCCAGAAAGCATTCTTCGTAAATTTTTTAATGGTCTTATTGTTATGTAAACGTTTATTTAACTTGCCTTAAAATAATTACATTTTGCAATTGCCACAGTATTATAAAAAAAATATTTCAATGTAGTATTCATATACTTATCAAGTTTGAAATATTATTATATCATTTATAATCTTTTTTATGGGTAGTTTTAGTATATTTTATGCAAAATAGATATGTACCCAAGTTCTCTTTCTGAGATCATACTTTAAGCTCCTATCAAGGTGCAGATATTTTGAGAAATAATTTCGACTCAACCTATATAATGATGTCCTTCCAAGTGTGACTGGAGGAAGGTAATCCCAAGATTTTAAGGACACAGAACGTTTTCTCTAAAAGTTTCACGATTTGGATAATTTTCTTCACATACAGTGGTGGCAAAAATTCCTCAACACACTCCATTTTTCACCTATCTTCCATGTTTGACTTTATATTTTTCGTTACGAAGTTATAGTGCTATCTTAAATATTGTTATTTTATCTAATGTATTTTTTTATACTGATTTTAAATATGTTTGTATAATTTATGTTAAGTGGGTTGTTTTATCAATATTTTGGAGAATAACATAAGACAGGCATAATGTATGTGTAATAGTAAGTTATTGTTTTTTTCAACCAATTAAAAATGCTCCATTATTAAAACCAATTAGAGAACGATAATGATGAAGGGTTGCAAGCAGAATGTGGAGAATTTTTTAGTGTACTAAAAGTTGATTATTGCAATTTGAAGTGTGAGGATGGATAATATTAGAATTATGAGTAAATTTTGTTTCCTGCGTTGTATATAATGAAAGGCATAAAATAATACTTTTGAAGAAAGAAGGCTATTCTATGCGATAAATTGCTACTGAATTATTATGCAGACGTTCTACTGTTGTGAGAACGTTGAAAAAAATATTCTGAAACAAATTCTGTTTCGAGCAGGAAGCGATCTGTGCAATCCGAGAAAAACAACTGGCCCGAGGTCAGAAAGGCAAACGATTTATTTTTAAATAAATGGCTTAATTCACCCCAAGTTTTGAAATAAGTGATTTTTATATCGAATGAGAATATGTTCCCTCGAATTGTGAAAAAAAAAAAACTGCCGGAAATTGGATTACGAGGCTTCAAAGCTCGTTCAAAACCATTACTGACTTATTGGTGCGGGTACAGGATCATTCCCTATGGACTGTTTAAGACTTAGAAAAGGTAATATTTGGTCATGAAAGTCAGTTTTGCATTTCAGGCTACAAAAATAGTGGTGACGTAAGACAACACGCTCATGAAGAATTCAGCCCTCGATGTCTGAAGCCCCTAATATAGCACCCGACGAAAGTGATGATATGGGGCTGCATGTTTTCTCGTGTTATTATAAGACTTTTCATCGTGAGAAGAACAAGAAAAAAAAAGGAAATATTGCAAAATAATGCAGAATAATATGAAATAAATTCCTACCAACAGCGGAAGATCTTTTTGCAGACCAGTCATGGATTTTTCAGGATAATAATGATCAGTAGCGCACACAGGAATTTTTCAAGAGGAGGGGGGGGGGGGCCGGGGGTTGAAAGTTCACCATGCTATTTTTGATTTTGTCAATTTTCAGGAACAAAACACAGTAAAAAACTAATGATTGAATAAATAATTAGCATTAATTAATAAAATTAATCATTAATAACAAATACTTAATTAAATTTTACGTATTATATACTTAGAATTATAGCCAATCGGAAAAAATCAAGAGCTTTGGGTGGGAGGGGGTCCAGACCCCCAGGACCCACCCCCCTTGTGTGCGCCACTGATAATGATCCATTTCACAGTGAAATTGTATTACAGAAATAGTTCGAAAGCAATACTGTGAATATAGAATAAGTTGATCAAGACGATTCATTAGATTTTAATTCTATAGAAAACCTACGACATAATGTTTATGATATTTCAAAGAAAAAACCTTCAAGCGAACTTGAGTTAATTGAAGCTTTGATGTTTTTTTCCACCCTATAGTCACAAAAGAGATTCTTGTGAAATTAGTCCATCCCATGCCAAAAATTTGTAGCGCTATAATTAAAGCAAAAATCTGGTAAAATCGTGAAATTTTCAAAAAGCATGCTAAATGTATCGTAGTTGACAGGTTTTCTCTCATTCTTCTAAGTATAATATTTTTTTCTAAAATTGTGTTATTCTGTACTTACTACATTCACATCATTGTGTTCAAAAATATTTGATGTATTGCAAAACTAATAACAGGTTTGAAAACAGCATAAGAGAATACTAGAATCGATAAAAATAGTTAAGATAGTACTATATTTTCATAACAAAAACGTCAAAAAAAAAATTAGGCACAAAAAAAAAAAGAAAAGGAGTGTGTTCATCTCTTTTTGCCACCACTGTACTATCACTAATTAGATGACCCCTGATTTATCCAGAAAAGTTGTTTTATCACCAATGATTTCTGTTTATGTGATGTGTAACAAATTCTATGTGAAAGTAATATTGGTCTTGCCCGGAATTCGAACATGGCCTCTAGGCTGCGACAAGTTGCGAGGACAAAATGCGGATATAAAATCTCATTTTCCAATTTTGACAAGAATTAGGCCTAGAACTTAGAAGGAAGGAAAGAGAAACACATTTCGCGTCATTGAGCAAAACAGTCGTTAGCGGACTTTTCTTTTTTCCATTTATCACATTCTATAAACTATTTATGCGGTAATTAAATAAAATCGGGGGGAAAAAACCCAGCAAGACATACATTATCAAATATTTATCTTATTTTTTTCTGTAATAGGACTCTGCGTATTGATATTTCTACCTTTGGAGACAGTACATTCCCTAGGAGCTGGTATCACTTTTAAGTGTGGCACTACACACACATTTAGGTGATACCAATTACCGCAAGTAATTTCGACGCCCAGTTTCTTCCCCAGAGGGAGGCACCTGAGCTCTGCTGATGCAAAATTTGTACTTAGGAATTTAATTTTAGCATCCAAGCCAAGCGGACACTCAAGGGATCTTTTTCATGTCGTATAATCATACGACATGGCCGCTGTCTATTTCCTGCATCAGGAAAATCCACCGACTTGGGGCGGGGTCGAACCCGCAACCTTGGGTACAGAAGACCAGCGACAAATCAACTACGACACCCAGCAGGTTTATACATTTACCTTATCATTCATAAGAACTTTAAGACCAGTTTTTTAAAACACACATTGCAGCTTTCCCTATAATAAAATCATATAAAAAGGAACAATAGTTTTGTAATGATTTTTAAATGAGCACTGCACTCTTTTTTTTGTATTCTGGGAACATCACTTCAAGCCTCAATAACCCATTGGTTATTCCATTTAGGACTGGCTTTGCGAAAATGCAACATTAAATTCTAAATTTTTTTTGTAAACGTTGTTTTGTTTATTTTTCAGTTAAACTAGAATCTCAATTTTATTTTTCATACTTTAATTGTTGGTCATAATTTAATTTTTTTTTTCAACTAACAAGATTTTCACACCAAGATTAAAGGATTTTATTTTCATTATTTGAAGAAAAAAAGAATTAAAACTTGGTCTTTGATGTAGGTTAAGGTGCAAGATTTATAATACTTGTAAGGTTTCAATCAAAACATTTAAGATTTTCACTCATCTTTCAGCACAAAAGTTGTAACTGCTGCATATTAAACAAAATTAGGTTTTATATAGATATTCCAGTGGCTAAAATGGGGGTTTGACGAATGAAATAGCTAAGGTGTCATCTTAAGGTCTGATATAAAAGTGTGCTGTGAAAAAAAATACGTGGATCATCGGAAATAGATTTTCTGTAACTTTAAAGTACATCTTTTATCCATCCATTACCAAGCTTTATTATTGATCGGAAATCAAAATGAGATTAGTTTTTTCAATTTATTTCTATATATGTTTTCTTTTTTTGAAGGATCCATATTTAACAATCCCTGGGCTTATCATTTGGCGTCAGTTTCCGTCAAAATTCACAGCCTGACTTTTAATAAGAATAATCCTGTAGAGAAAATCTGTCGAGCTTTAAACTCCCACGTTGGTATGGGAAGCCAATTCAAATGTCGATCTCGTCAAGCTGCAACTGGAAACATTCATGCTACAAAAAACGAAATTAAAATTAAAGCTATTAAAAACCTACAGTAGACATTTTGTAAAATCAAAAAGACATTCAAATATCTGTAGCCATGATAGCTAATTGGTCATGGTCGTGAACTCGTGACCGGCATTTTCAAACCCTGGATTTGAGTCTTATTGCTACCGAAGACCTACTTTGTAGAAGAGCTCATGAACTTTAAATCTATCTGGACACAAAGTCATCACAATGACAAAAGGTAGATATTAGAAGAGTAAGGTTACAGCTCAGGTGCAATCCTCGTCACTTGTTCAGAATTACGAGGTCTGTCAAACATAGGTGTCGTGTTGCTTCAATTACGCGACTTTAATAAAAATCAAACAAAATATTTAAATATTTATATTAAATGAAAACACTTTTGTTTTAAATTAGTTTCCGATATCATACGCCAACATGCAAAAGAAACTAACTACGCAAATTTAAGCCATTCGAAGAAACATACAATACAAATCAAAATGACAGTCCTTTAATTATGTTCCTTCTTCACACAAAATAGGATTCATTGTGCATCGATACTTTTAAAATTTTGGTTTTGAATGAAAGGAATAAAATACAAACCAAGTTTTTATTTTAGTTGCAACATTTTTGATTCAATATTTGTATTGTTTTGTTTTAAGTGTCACTTGCTTACATTTTGTATTAAAATAGATGAATGATTCTCTTTAAATTTCATTATACATCTTTTTCTCTTACTTCCATGATTTTCCTTTACAAAATGTATAAAGGCACTGAAATTCCTAAGTAATAGATTAATCAATGTTTTTGAAAATCTGAAACTCGACTTCAGTTAATTCTCTTTTAGTCGTTTCTACGTTATAGAGAAGCAAACTAAAAATGGCATAAGAATCCAACAGGAGATAAGACTACAGATTCTGGGTGATGGTCGAACATAGACAACCAAAGTGTGAAGTCTTTCGTTGGAAATAAGTACAATGATTGTGACGAGTTCTGAAAAACTGTCATCACAAATCATCTACTGACGAGAAACACTAATAAGAATCTAAATCAATTATCAGCTGAGCAGTGTATTAAATAAGAAATGGAAGTAAGTGACGATATGAGTGATGTCTGTCGTTCAAGGACCCGTCGGCCGATTGAGGAATTGCATTCTCTGCCCACAGAATCGCTTAAATTGTGTGATTTTTATCGGACACATGTTGTTGGGGTTGTTTGTCGTCATCTTTTTACTTCTCACCCCTCAATTACCGCCATTTTATGGGCGCATTGATTTCCAGGCGGTCCGTGATCGAAGCCGGGGAAATGAACGAACAGACTAATGAGGCTCCGCTCCGCTCGCAGTGGCCCCCCTTGGGATCCGCGTTAACCCCGTGCCTTAATCTGCCTGGAGCATCGTTAGTGTCAGGCAGAGGGGCCCGGGCCCTCCATCATGGAGCCCGGGCGAATGGCCCCGCAGGGACACGCCAGGAAACGAGGTTTTTGTCAAAATTAAGCAACTCGGATCGCTAATCTCTCTCCTTTCCTTCCTCGCTCCGAGAAGGTGAGGAAGGGGGGAAAAGGTGCGAAATTGTGTTTGCGAATTAGGTCACGGGATCTTTAGGGTGGGACGAAGGGAACTCCGGTGGAAATAGAGTTATTCCTTAACCAATTACTTCCAAAAATGGCCGCGGTAGCTTAGGTAACGGACTCGTAGCCGGCGTGTCTTGAGTTCGAGCCTAATACCGCTGAAAACCCGCTGTGTAGGAAAGCGATGTATGTTAAGTCTGTCGAGAGCTCAAACGTCCGCTCGTTGGTGTGGTGTGATAGTTCGGAGAGAGGGGTGTCAGCTCAGGTGTCGTCCTCGTCACTTGACCTTGGTTCAAAATGATGAGGTCCGTTGCCAAAAGCCCTCGAATCGCTGAACAGTGCGACGTTAATATTCATTCACTCACTCACTATATAGCCTCTCCTATTTCATTCTCACTTGCTGGTATATCAGTTGAGGATAAAAGAGTATATCAGTATCATAGGAACCTACAGATATATTTCCAAATTTAGTATTTAATGAAAATGTGAAAATTTAGTGAAAGTGAAAATTTATAAAGGCAGCTCTTACAGAGGTAAAAGTAGAAACTTTCATAGAGTTGACTTTTTTAAAAAAAGATATATATAGAATCATATAAAGATTATTTAAATAAAAGTAGAGTTATAAAGAAACCTGTTAATAAAGAAAATTAAACAGAACCAACTTTTCACAGTCATTTCTATTGCTTTTGTTAAAGTAAATTTTTATTTGAAAGATAGAAGGAACATTTCCGGGTCGGCATTTCAAATTTCATTAGAAACTTTGATAGGATTCCACTATCCTTAACTGTTCCTGTTTCTAGTAGTCAATTGTTCTACACAAACACTTAAGCATTTCATATGCATTGGGTTCTTATAAGGACAGTAATTATTTTATTTTATATAATCACTGAAAAGTGTTAATGAAATATAAATATATTTTTTTATTAATTGAAATTACATTATAGATAATATTTATAAACTTTCACCATTTTTCTTTTCAATAAAATAAAAATACAATCATGGTATAATTTGTTAAAAAGTTCACAATTATAAGGATAGTTACTTTTCTCTGGCATTCATTCCAAAACATTTTCAAAAGGTTGGGATCAATACCTGCACAGATATTATCCCCAAGCTCTTTTCAAATCAATTACACCACTCCCCATTAGGGCAAACATTTTTCTATCAAAATAAGGCCAAGCAGTTTTTAAGATGTTATGTCTGTGAATTAGCTGTCGAAATATTATTGTTTCTTTCTTAAAATTATCTTTTTGCTTTCCTAACATTGTGTCTGGAACAGGGGTGGCCCACCTTGAATAGTTTTGTGGCCCGCAAGATTCGTTACAACTTTACAAAATACGATTATTTTGTGCAATATTTTTGTTTTTTTAGTGTAGTGTTTTATAACAAATAAATCCTATAATTTTTTCTATTTTATCACGTTATTTCTGTTTGTATAGTTACTTAGAAGTAAGCAGTATTGTATTGCAACGACAACCCACATCATCATGCTTGATTCCTGTAATTTTTTTCAACTTACACGTCCGAATCGTTCTTTTCGAAAACAAAATTAATCGAACATAAATCGCGCTCTAACTTATCGGACGAAAACCTCAACATCAATTACGATGTGCAATTACACACATTTGAGATCGTCTTGCAACAACTAAGTGAAAGAACTGAGAAACAAATATATCTCATTATTTAAATAACTGAAACATTATTTGATCCTTACATTATTATTATTTCAGCCTTTCATCTCTTCAATGGGTCGATAAAATGAGTACCAAGCTTGCTTGGGAACTTGACACTGGGGGTTTTTTAGTGAGACTGACCACCTGACCGGAACATCTGCTCATGCACATCAGGGCCCAAAGTCACGTATACTGAGTTGAGCACAGTAGGCTTTGTCCCTCATGGGATGTCGAGCCACTGAGTTAAGTTATTATCATTATTATTATACTATCTATGTCTATATACATGAAAATAATGAAAACAATATATAATAATAGTTTATTCTGTTTCAAATTGTCATTCCAATAAATGTCTGTATAATGGGTCCAAATCTAACATAAGATATAGAATTCATATGCGGCCCGATGGATTATAATGTTTTTCGGAAGTGGCTAGCAAGGTCATTTGGGTTGGTCTAGAAGGCCATTTGGGTTACTTTCCCCTAGTCTAGAAGAGCTCCACCTTATTAAAAAAATAAAATTACACCCCCTCCCCCTTCAAATGTGAGTGAGTGAGTGAATATTAACGTCGAGTGAGTGAATATAACTCCTCAAATGTGAACAACAAGCTAAGAGTTGAATAAGATTTCGAAGATATTTCTCAGTGATGCTGTCTCAATAGGCTCAAATACTAAATCCGTTTTGCCTTTAGCCGAAATTGCGTCGCGGTAACTCCTCTTCATGTTGGCTGAAACGAAGATCACACTTATTATATATTATGATTCCCAGGGAATCCGAAAGCAGAATGAGTGCTGAAGCCATTGAATCAAACTCGAAATGATTACCAACGAAATAATTTGTAATAATTGACTTTTATTAAGTCACAGACACACTAGAAATGACTGAAGGATATGAACTAAAAGGTAAGAATCAATTTTGCACTTATCTGTATCAGATACACACAATCCCCCGGTCTTAAACACCAAAAATCTCCGATATCTTGAACACCGAAAATAACGACAGCATGATTTTGGCCCGAATGAATATAGTGAAAACTGTTTAACACGAAATTGGAATATTTACAACTGGACTATTTGTTCGTGTTAAAAGAATTTCGTGTTAAAGGATATTGAGAAGAAAAAACATATATTCAACAAAATTAAGATTATTATAATACGTTTTATTTACATTTAAAGGCATCTAATAAACTGATCGAGAAATCTTCATTTGCTTCGATTGAAAGTAAATATTTTCGGAGCAATTGCTTCCAATAGAAAAATTTCCTGTTTTGTATCATTCCTTGATCACAAGATTGCAAGACATTTGTTGTATTCGGAGTCAAGAGGATAAGCTCTTTATAGCTTTCAATACAACGTTGGGGTGAGCAATTATCATTGAAAACCTTACGATTTTCTTGTAAGAATCGCTCATCTAACTTTACGATCTAAATTAGAAAGCCAACCGATGGGAGATTAGATGTTATTATTTAGCATTTGTAGTGTTGGAGGGTGAAACTAGTTTACATAAACAACTTTGGTTCGTTTCGCAGGCTATTCCGAGGGTATTTCAAAGCAAACTTAGCCTCCTTTCAACGAAACATGCGAGACCACTTCTCTTTCATTTCACATCCTCTTGAATCTCGCCTGTGAGGCTGGTGTTTTCCGATTTTTTTTCATTTCCGGAAAAGCAGTCTTTCCATTTTAAGCAATTTTCATTTCGTGTTAAGAGAAAAAATGCATGAAAATACATAATAGTTTGTCGGGACCTTTGTATTATTTCTTGTTAACCGATATTTCGTCTTAAGCGTGTTTTCCCGTTAAACGTATTTCACTGTATGTCAGTGCTATTCAAACTTTATATACTTGCAACCTAATTTTCAATCATAATTTTCATCGCCCCGCCCTTCCATACAATAACAATGTATTGAATCCAATAATAATATACTTTGACGTAAATCTACAATACGACTTTAATTATAAACCGTAAAAATTATCAAGCTAAGTATTAATTTTTGTAAATGACATGCCCATAAGGTCACCGGTAATTATTAAACTTGTTCTTAACTTAGTACTGTTAAATTAATTATCAATTACATTGTGCAATACTGATACATTATTAAGTGTATTATATCAGTTTAAATGTGTATTTTATTTTTTATTATGTCATAATGTGTTTTGTGTTTGGCTTCCTTTTAGTAAATTAATAATTTTCTTAATAATCTGTTGCTTTCGACATTTCTATATACTCATCCCCCTTTGTAGGGTTATCACGCCCCCTAGGGGGCACGCCCCACAGTTTGAGAAACATGATTGTATGTGGCAATATCGTACAGAAGTATCTGCAATCTTCTCTATACCTCTCATATAATCTATCTCTATGCTATTGGTTAGTGGCGTTCATTTGTACTGAGCGTTGTTCAGATTTAAAATGCCAATTGGGCCGGATGGAAGGAAACCCGAACTACAAAGACTGCGAATAGTCCATTGTTACAACGGTAGCTCACATCAAAGGTCCTTCTGTCATTCGCCAGCTCTATATGGTGACTTTCTCTTTGTTGCTTTTATACCCAGTAACAAATTAAATTATCAGGCACATCAAGATTAAAGCTTTTCTTATTTGGAAACTAATTTAACGGAAATCCACTTAAGAACAATTTCTCTTCATTTTATTGTATATATTCTATATTTATTATATTTTATTTTTATTCATTTAAGCATATTTTATGGAATCAAAATGATTTAAAACACATGCAACTGTTGGTCTCGGGATTTTACGTAAAAATAACGGGTAAATGCAGTGACAGATACATGTCGTAGAGCAGCAAGACAAATAATGCTGAACTTTGGACTTTGATTTTGAATCGTTATTTATATTTTGCATCGAAATAACAATTCTACGTCAGATCGCATTTCAATCATCGCTTAAAATTTTCGATTTTGTTTACTTTTTCGGATAATTAACATTCCACTTCTACATGAAAAATACTTCTACGCTTCAATTCAAAAAAGTTCTTTTTTCTCGAGGCTTTTTAACTCATCAGTTTTGGAACTTTTATAGGAATTTGGTTTGGCTCATAACTTTCTAAATCGTAAAAACAACAAAATATTATTTATGAACATCTAGAAATGCGGATGAAAACTATTTTTGTCTTTTTTTTCATTAATATTGTTTTTGTATTGTTTCGTAATTTAGAATTTTAGAATAGATATATATTAAGTGTGCCTTGCATACTTTTGTTCTGGGTCATTTTTGAATTAATTTTTTTAAAAAAATATTCATTGCCATAAATAATAGAAAGAGTATGTGCAGTAATCAGCTCCTCAAAAAATAGATTTTTTTTTAAATGAAAGTACGTGAGGGAAATATGAGACATACAAATATTAAAACATATTATTAAGGTAAATACTAAATCATATTTTATTATATATGCTATATTACAAAAAATCACTATTATACTTTTTGAAATATTATTTCACAGCAACTCTTATGAAAAAAGATGAACTTGAAAGAGCTCATAAATGAAATTCTCAAGCTTACCTCAGAGAAACTAACATTT
Organism: Trichonephila inaurata madagascariensis; assembly: GCA_019973955.1. NCBI lineage: Eukaryota > Metazoa > Arthropoda > Arachnida > Araneae > Nephilidae > Trichonephila > Trichonephila inaurata. The sequence goes on along the minus strand of BMAV01005850.1, from coordinate 502,806 downwards.
TGTTTGAATAAAAAAATGAAAACAACTGAAATTAATGAACATTTGCTGCCTTAAATATAGAAATGAAAAAAAAAAATGAAGTCGTCAAGAATACAAGATGGTTTCAAGGAATTAAAATAGTTATAGAACATAATCAACAAAAAGACTTTTTTTTATTAACTAGTACTGATAAAAGGTAACATTGTGACTTACATCACAAAACATTTCATAAAGAAAAGATCGGCAATAAAAATTAATAACTAAGTTTTCATATTGGAAAGAGTATGAAAGATTTCATAGAACCTGGAAATGAAATAATTTAAGCATGAAATTGCAAGTGATGACATCTCTTAAAAAAATACTCAAACCTCCAGGAAATTTTGAATATGTAAATAATTTTTGATTTTGCAGGAGTATTGACATATAAAATAAGATAACACATATTTCACGTTTCAACATACGCAATTAAATTAATTTCCTAAAATTTGTATCAAATGAAAGGAATTGTGCCTTTTTATTATGGTTCTCCTGAAATGGATAATAGACTAGATAATTTTTCTTTGATAAAGTAAAATAAAGTAATTAAATAAATTTGCTCAGTATTTAATTGCATATTTTATCAATAGAAAGTTTCTAGAGAAATTGTATATTCTGATTAAAAATTTATGTTTAAATTAATATAAATTAATGATGAATGAATATCCTTTTAAGGATATTTGTAAATTAAAAAATAATGAACTGTGGAAATTAGGCAATCATAACGATTTCAAATAACGGTTTAAACTTATTTCTGGAAGATAATTTTTGAAAAACTTATGTTAATATCTAGTGCTAAAAATCATTTAATTTATTTAAAAAATTCAATTTTTACAAAACAGATATGTGAAATTCAGTTTCGAAAGGATACCAAGAATTTTTCCCCATTATAACTTACGTGGAACTCTTTTTTTTCCCCTCTAATTGTGATATAAATGCAAATATTTTTTTATCTTGTGTAATACCAGAAATATTAATCTAAAAAGAGAAAAATTTATTCACTCATTAAAACTTAAAGCAAGCATTCTTTAAATATAGAAAATATGGTGGTGATTGATAATTAAATCTCAATTATAATATTTGTGGGAACCCGAAAAGCGTATTAATTAATCCATTTAGGACTCTCGTTGCAAAAACGCAATATTAAAGTCTAAATTTTTTTTTAAACGTTTTTCTGGTTATTTTTCGATTAAACTAAATTTTTAATTTTATTTTTCCTTCTTTAATTGTTGATTATAAATTAATTTTATTTTCAATTAGAAAGATTTTCACACATAGATCAAAGAATTTTATTTTTAAAAAATGCAAGTAATTTTTAAATCACTTTTATTGAGTTATTTATGCTACAATAAGTTTAAAAATTCAGTTCAGAGTTCAACTTGAGGCAATTCTTAATGATTTAAACTGCAGCAAGAAACTTTATTTGTAATTTTCTATATATATATATATAATATATTCTCTGAACATAGCCAATTATGCTTGTTCATTGAAACAGATTGATATAGGCAGATCTTTTCCAAACGAAAAATTTCTCACGTACTTGAATCAGTTCAATGCTAACAGTTAATATTGGATTAGATTTTCTTCTATAAATTACCTTGTTTTACATAAAGAACAAAGTAAAACAGAAAAAAAATGTTAAATGTAACGATAAAATTAACGATTAGAATCTAAGAAAAATTCTGTTATAATCTATCAAAACCTTACTTTTATTGATAATAATGAAGCAAGGATATATGATTATAGTACTAAATTTAAATATATTGAATTGTCTGCTGTTAAGATTGTCGTATTGCAGTGAAAGTCGCTTAACGCGAAACTAAGGGGACTAAAATATTTTTTCGTGTTGAAAGAATTTCGTGTTAAGCGATATTGCAAATAAAAAAAAACATATTTCAACAAAATTAAATTTATTAGAGTATATTTCATTTAGATAAATATGTAATCTACATGCATTTAATAAAAATCATTGAAAAAAAACTTTTACAAGACCTTTAATGAAGTTAAAAACAAAACTTTCAAGTGTTTGGGAAAAAATAACATTGTTTGAATTTTTGGAAAATTATGTCACATTTTTCCTTGCATCATCTTTTTCAGCATCAAATTGTCAACAAATTATTCGACACCGTCCATTTTGTTATTCAATTCACCATTGAAATGTACGTCTAAATAACTGCGTTTACTTTTCATAACGTTCCTCATTTCGAAGGACTTGGGAACAGGATCTGCATTATTCATTTTATTTTCATCGTCGGACTCTGAATCAATGATATTTTTGGAGCTTTGGACAAACTCCTAAATGTCTTTGTCTGCCATCATTGGGACTGTACACACATTACTGTCATCTACTACAATTAATTCTTCCGATAATACAATTGGACAGTCCAATCCGGATGGTGTTTCCCGTATTTTGTTTATTCTTACCACTTTTCGAGTTCAGCTATTTTCTTTTTGTGTTAAGAGAAAAAAATCCATGAAAATACCTAATAGTTTGTCGGGACCATTGTATTATTTCGTGTAAGCCGATCTTTCGACTTAAGGTGCCCGACTACGTACGGAACCGTGATTTTAAAAAAGCGCTTAAATGGATAATTTTCATGATATTTAGTGTCACTTAGATTAGATCACATGTATAAAATTGTTTTAAGGACATTTTGACAAAAAATTATTTAAATACAATATTTCGGCGAAAAATTAATTTAGAATAACCTTTTTTCAAAATGATCTCTTTTTGTAAAAAATGCTCCTATTATAATAATATTTTGCCTGTATATAGCTCAGATTTCTGTACAGAGGCTCAACTGTGTTTTTGAAAAATTCATATTATTTTCAGCGTTACAACCCATTGAAATAATTATCGGCGTTTTTCTTAAAATTTCTCCCCTTTGTTGTCGTAAAACATGGGTAAACAAGCCACTTCTAAGTTATATGTTTCAAAAATACAGAGGTCTGAGCTATAGACAGGCAAAATATTATTATAATCGAAGCATTTTTCGCAAAAGATGAATATTTTGAGGGTCATTCTATGTTCTTTTTTTGTCAAAATATTGTACTTAAATAATTTTTTATTGTAATACTATTCTTAAACACAAATTAATTCTAATTTGTTTTCTTTTCATGGAATCAAATATATTATAATAAAATATAGTTATAGAAATATACATTATAGTTACCCCTTAATGTATAATTTTAAAGAAACTGACTGGTTTTCCTTATCTTCTGCTACATAATTTTTATAATTATCTTGCTAATAATGCTCAAAATAAGCATAAGTAAGTAATCTTTAAAAAGCAATATTTGTGAAGTTATTAACATAAATATTATGTATACATCTTTTTACTTATTGGATGGTAGATCCACGTGCAATGCTTCTTGTGTCAGGAATTTATAGCAGTGTTTGGGTGGTAAAAAAACTAAGAATTAAAAAAATTACTACTTTTTGTATGATTGATAATTTTTAATTTGATTGAATATTTAGTCTGTAAATATTAGAAATGGAATTCAAAAGATTACAAGCTGTTTACAATATTTAGGAAATTTTTTGGCATACCAAGTCATTTTTTATATCTATTCGATATTTTTCTCCATTTCAATTTTAAAAAGTAATAGTTATAAAAGTAACCGTTAGAGACTGATATCGTATTAACCTTCTTCTAATGATATCTAAAGAATACAGGGCTTTTTATAATTTTTCTATCTTATATTTGGCTTATATTTTGTATTTGAAGGAGTTTTCATAATACGAATTCAAATTAGGAATACAAGATGCAGATAAAAATCTCTCATAGACAATCTCACTCATCTCTCAATTTTTTAAGATCAGTTTATATGTATAATCATTGGTCTTAAAAAATTTTATAAAACTCACAAATACTGTATTAATACAACTATCAAAATTATTATGTGTGGTTTGAAGGATCAACACAGAAAAATTAATCACATAATTTTTTTAAAAAATGTAGAAATAGCTCCATATTATTTCATATTATCTTTTTATATGTTAATCAATTTATTTAATTAATTTTAAGTATCTTGTAAGATTCAATACATTTTAGTAAATGTCCACTTTATTTTGCACTCCCGGATGTCCCACAACGCAAATCCTTCTCTAGTAGTTCTCAAACGAATTTTTTTTGCCTTTTCATCCCAGGTGTGGTTCCAGAACCGACGTGCTAAGTGGCGCAAGGCTGAGCGTCTGCGCAAGGAGCGCGAAGAAAAAGACCACCTCCCTTCGGACGAACACCCCCGCGACGACCCCGCCTCCCCGGACGGTGACCCCGCGGACGACCCCTCGCTCCTGCTGGCCCCCGGGGACAAGGCGTCCCCCGCCTCCTCCACGCAGCGACATCTCACCGACGACGAGGACGCCGACAGCAGCGGCAGGGAGGACGACCTCTCGCCGCCCAGAGCCGCCACGGCATCTGCCGCAGCGGGCGCCGCAGACGATGCAGCGGGAGTCGCTGACGCAAACATGGAGGTGAGATATCCCTCTCCTTTACCACACTTGAAAGTCTACCCTGCCGAAGGAACTAAAAATAAATATTTTCATTTTTACTTGACGAAAGAGAAAACTCAAATAACACCACAAAACTGGCGATTTTAAACAATTGACTTCTTTGTTCCATATGAGGGAAGGTATACACTAAATAATTACTTTTACTGTGTTATTGACTGATATGGGGAAAACTTAGATTATGCTAAACGTGTGAAATTGTTTTAGAACATTTAGACGTAGAATACTACCTCATAAAATAGATGTTTCGCGGCTAACAATTTATTAAGGAATAAAAATGTTATTGTTTTTTTTTTCCCGATATTTTTCGAAAATAACAAGATTTACGTTTCTTACATGCAAAATCGAAACTCAAAATCCATTCATAATCTGACGAATGCACGTTTTAGCAATTTTAACTATTTTGTGGAAGTTTAATTGAAATAAACAATAGAATGAGACGGACCGCTCTACCTAGTATGGTGGTTAAGACACTTGACTTGCATTCGAGTGGGCTCGGGTTCGAATCCTGAATAAGGCATGGATGTTCCTTCGAGAGAAAAAGTCGGACTCTTTTACCTGAAATGGATTCCCGTCTCGAAAGACAAGCAGCGCACCCCTTCTGTTCTATGCTGGGATCTTCGTTTGTAATAAAAGTCTATGTTCTTTTTGTATTGTATGTTTCTGTTGATCTATCTCTCTTCATTCGTATGTGTGTATCCCTGTATGAAACACACAACAACAACAGAATGACGGAACTACAGGAACACCCGTTGCGCGGTACCTCCTCATCGTATTCATTAAGGTGGAGATCTGGCAGTAGTTATGGAGGCGCTGTTAAGTCAGAAACGAATAATGACCAATAGATATTCACTATAACTCACTTTTTTTAATCAACCTGAAACCTGATTACACTATATGTAAACAAGATAATAAGAGCTTGTAATACAATGCTTCTCAAACTTTCAGTATTTTCGACCCAATCTTCAATCATAATTTTCATTGCCCCCATGCAATTCAACGTATTGAATGCAACAATAATATACTTTGACACTAAAGCTGGAATACCACTTTCATTATAAACCGTACAAATTATATTAGGATAAGTATTAAATTTTGTATATGCTAATTTTAAGTGATAAAATAAATATTATGTAACTTTTTCCTTTCTAATTTTTTAAAATTGAAATAGATTGCAAAATAATTTTTGATTAAATTAAATATTTATTTCTTTAATCATCCATATTTCAAAAAGTACTAATGTCGTTAGAAAAATAGTCAAGTCTCTGTTGCTCTCTGTCTTACATCCTTCACATTTGGCATAAAAAACAAAGGCATTCCATATACTTTTACCATTTCCAACATCCTACCTTTGGAAAACCGGATTTTTTTTTAGGGGGCTGCTTTGAAGATAAAATATAGATATGAAATAAATATAGAAAAATAATTAGTTTCAATTTCTAATAACAAACCATCCTTTGAAAAACTTTGCTCTGTACGATAAGCCCACGGGAGTCACTTGTAATTATTATATAAACGTGTTCATAATTTAGTTCAGTTTTTTGGTAATATTGATAAATTACTTACCAAATACATTGTGTAGTACCGCGCGATGCATTTATAAGTACATTATATCAGCGTAAATGTGTATTTTATTTTTATTATGTCAGAGCGTATATATCGTTTTGCTTCTTTTCAGTAAATTAATATTATAATTTGTTTAAATAATCTTTTATTTGTGACTTTTCAATATACTCGTGTCCCTCCCCCACATAGGATTATCACGCTCCCCTAGGTGGGTGAGCCCCACGATTTGAGAATCACTGTAGTAATCACAACAATGGGTACTTATCTTTGGTGAGATGTAACCTCTGAACTCTCCAAAGAGAAATATTTCAATATCTTCTAATAGCGGAATGACTATAATTCTGGACAACAATTCAGTAGTAAGCGATTACAATTCCGGCAGTACTAGAGTGCCTATAGTGTCCACCTCATACCTATTCTGTACCTCACTGTCTATTTTTAGTACTGACGTTTTCTTACGGAGTGGAGTTCCTTTGTCTGAAAGAGCCTGTTGGGCTGGATAGAAATAATAAAAAAAATAGATCTCGCAAAAATCCCATTGTTACACACCTTATCCCGCTATAAGGCGGCGAGATCATAAGGATCTTTCAGATGATATTTCCAAGTTTATCTTGTTTATTCTATAGATTTTAATACAGTCGAACCTGTTTTTG
>BMAV01005850.1:456761-491059 GCA_019973955.1 Trichonephila inaurata madagascariensis | reverse complement strand
ATATTTAAATTATTTCAGTATATTCTAATATAAGCATCTGGAATTAGTTAATTTAATATTTAAAATATTATTCTAATTTGTTCACAAAAATATGAGTGTGCAGAATATTTTTAACTAATAATTATCATTACTAAATTTAAGGCTTTTATTTAATAATGAGTAATTAACAAGTCATAATTATCTGGTTATATGTAATACTAACTCTTTTTAATTTTTTAAAAATTTTAAACACGTTTGACTTTACATTTATAAATAAACTTTAAAGTTATACATACGCAAAAAACAAGCAAACTATTTTTAAAAATATAAAAATTCGAAAAAATATTCAAAAAAAAAAAATATCGTACGGTTTTAACAGAGTTTTTTAAAATAAATACAAATATACCTTCAGAAATTAACTAAAACAAAATCTTACTCTAAAAGTGCTTATAGAAAAGAAGTTATCGCTTAAGCATAAGAAAATTCAATGGTATAATAATTAAGCCCTTATAACATCAAAACTATTTTTTCTACCTTCATTTCATGTCTAACAATAAAGCAGCTATTTCTCCAATTCACGCGAATGAGTAACCATTAATACATACAAATTTAAAAGCAAGGATTATCTAAAAGAAAAGCGTTTTCAAATTCCAGTCATACCATTTACACACTTTTTTACGCCTTAAACTTGTTATAAAAGTAATCAGTAAATTAAATGTTAAGTTTTGGAGAGAAACAGAATAAAAGTGTGTTAAATTTAAATAATAGCTTAAATGAAATGTGAATTTTACTTTGTTTGCTTATTTTGTAAAAAAGACAAATGTTTGCTTAACTCGATCGAAATTCAGCAAGCAAATATTTTTCATTTTGAGCGAGCGAATTGGAATGAATTCGCGAGCAGTGAATGCACATATCAATATTTCGAAGCTCTTTAGTAAATAAATGGTTTTTAACTCACAAAGTTTGTAGAAAAAAGTTATTTGTCTCCCACTTTTGATTTACTTACCAATAAATATATTAGAGATTCAATATGAGTTTGCAATAATAAAGAATTACGTCCTGTTTTTAGAAAAATAGGTTCTCAAAATTTCATCATGTAATCGATTCTTAAATATACTCGTATATATGTACATCAATCTTTTCAATTTAAATTTCCTAAAAGGAAACTATTGAGAATGATTTAAAGCTAATTTTCAAAATATTTTTTATCTGGTATTAGTATTATACAACGTTTCTGATCTTTGAAACTACATTAACTGCATGTAAATAAATGATTTTTTTTAAGCTTTGGGGATAATATTGATATTTTGGAGATATTTGAGTGTTCGCTTAAAATATATATCTGTTTGAAAATACACTAAAGAAAGTTTTAAATGATATATCGTATATAGTTTACAGTTACCGTACAGAAAATATTTGTGTAGTATTTCGATGAAGATAAAACAAGTCTGAAAGGAACTGAAATAATTTTACATGTAAAAAAGGTGCAGAAAAGGGTTAAATAAAAAATGCGTCAAGGAAATACTTCTGTTGAAAAGTGAAACAGAATAATGTGAAAATTAAGTAAGATATCAACTATCATAAAAAGAATTCTTGATTGAATGAAAAATGTATTGACAATGTACAATGTACACCATTTTAAGCATTGTAAAGAATGAATTAGGGTAGTAGAACAACATTGATAAAATATATTTCGTTGTTTAAAAGTTTAACGGATTCGTTTCTTATACAATTATGATAGGAAATCGATCTTATTCGGAAGAATGTTCCAGATTCAATTGCATTCTAAGCTAGTATTTGGCACAACGAATGCTTCGAAATCGAATCTTAACAAAACAACTAGACTTCTTAACAACTAGACAATCTTTACACCTAGAGTAAAATTTCGATGAATAATCTTAATGAGATATAAACTAAAGACAAACAATTTAAGTGAGCTTTAATGTGGGTTAATGCAACAAAATTCGTTACAGATATAAATAAAAATTAATATTTCTAATATTTCTTTAAATATAAGTTTTTAATATTTTTAATCTTTCCATTAACTCCATTTGATAAATTGCAAAACTCTGTTCCGATGTCCCGAGATTATATTGGTCGGTCAAATGTTAGAACAAGAGAAATATGTACTCTTGGAATTTAAAACAAAACAAAAAAAATGTCGCAAGCAAAATTGCTATGAAATGTATTTCTTATCCGAACGAAGTATTGAATGTGCACTTTATAAAATACTTCACACAAATTATATTTGGGAGTGATATAGGTTTCTTCTGGCGCAACCCACTTCGCAAAATATATATCCTTTCTGGATAAGGGGTTCAGTCAATGTTATATGACATTTTTATTCAAAATGCTAATAATTCCTCTGAAAATACACTGTCCAATAAGTACTGAAAATCCATTATCTTTCCTCAATTTATGGAGCCTTTTTGACTGCACTTTTTCAAAAAAGGCTTTCATAGAACAACGTTAAAAAAACAATTTCTTAGAAGTAACATGGATGATGCATGCAATATTTAAATTTAATTTTAAAATAATTTGAAATGAAGAAAAATAAAACACATACATGAATGTATGAAATTCTTTACGTCTGTGCGTTGAAGAGCCTAACTTTTTTCAACAAAAAAATATTTGATGCCTTTTTATGTATACACAAGGTTTTTCTTCTATTGAATCGTGTTATGCTTCTTTCACAGGGTTCTCTAGCCGTGATCTCCAAGTCCTCTTCGACCTCTTCGACTGAGTCCTCTGTGGTGCTAGGGGGTGCTTCGGAGCCCTTGAGCGATTTCCCCTCTCTCCTGCTTTCCCGATCTCCCATGGCATCCTTCGGAGGAGACGCCTCCCTCCTCAAGGATCCTTCGGGGTGCCTCAGGCCAGGATCCTTCCTCAGGTCATCCCTCTTCTCATCGCTTTCCTCGGGGTGAGTGCCTAGAAAGGACTTGTCAAGATCTCATCTGATTTCATTTACGGAACAAGGTCCAGAATGTCACATTTGGGGGACTCTGAACTTAGAATATTCCCTTAAATATAGTTTATTTAAATGAGATACCTTGCAAGTACCGCGTACTTTTGCCATTGATTCTTAAATTGAATAGAATCAAGCATTGATTAAATCTTTAATAGTCCTTGTATTATTAATAATTAGCTTTTTTTAATACATCTAATTTTAAAGGCATTTCATATTGATTTTCTGAGATTTTAAAGATTTTTTAAATCATTTCAACCATTATTAAATCTTAAAAATAGGTTAGATTTTTTTATATTGTTAGCACGATGTGTCATTTTATTGTTAATCAATATATGCAACCATCTTAATTTCTGTATTCTAAACAGTTAAGAATTTGAATGCATCTAACTTAAAATTTTTATATCTAATTCATGAAATGGTGAGCATAAGTCAATATATTTTGGGGCTTTTCGAGTTCGTTTGATCATTTTACACCCATTTTTTGAACACTTTCAACTTAACAAGAGTCCTAATTAATTATACAATAAAATTCCACTTTATATATTCGAAACATTTTTGACTTACAATAATATAAAAAGTCCCAATTTTAAGGGAAAATATGTATAAGCTAATTTCACAACTATAGATTATTAACTGTGTGAAATTACCTTGAACAGTAAAATAAAATGTAGTATGGAGTTTTTTTTCATAGATGCCAATGCTAAAGGAAGTATCAATAATAAATATATAAATCAAAACAGCAAAGCAAAAACAAATTAAACGCTTTTCTTTTGCCACATTATTCACAACAAAACCGTTTCAACATTTTTCTCTCTTACATTTGTTGACACTCCCGAATAGAGAATCTAAGGGGTCTCAGGGGTGTTAAATTTTTCTAGAGGTCTGAAAATATAAACAATTTTCAAACAGGTATAATTCATTTAAAATTAAATTTAATGATTCTAATATTTTACACATTATTTATAAAAGAATGGGGCTTCAGAAAAGCATAAAATGTTTAAAATATAATCATAATTTTAAAAATCGTAAGCATATGAAAATTCTATGATAAATATTAAGTATTTTTTGTGTTGCGCACGCTATTTTCTAAAATAGTAGCATCTGATGTATAAAAATTTATAGAATTATAAAATGCATCACATACTCTTTAAGCCGTACCTAATTTTAGTATTATATGTCTTTTGTATTTCAAAATATTTGTAAAACATTGCAATTTTTTTAAATATTTTTAAAAAATGTATTTTTTTATTTATTAAAATATGTAAGTTATTATTCTATTTATATAAAAATAGCTACAGTGTAATGATAATACATTTAACTTTATTATTCTAGCTAGTAATTAAAGCTACTATTTTAGAAAATAGCGTGCGCAACGCAAAAAATACTTAATATTTATCATAGAATTTTCATATGCTTATGATTTTTAAAATTATGATTATATTTTAAACATTTTATGCTTTTCTGAAGCCCCATTTTTTTTATAAATAATGTGTTAAAAGATTCGAATCATTTAATTGAAATTTCAAAGAATTATACCTGTTTGAAAATTGTTTATATTTTCAGACCTCTAGAAAGATTTAACATCCTTGAGACCCCTTAACTCTCATGAAGTTTTATCGTGACGCAATAGCTTCTCTATTTCTATAAATATTATTTTGATATTTAATATACAATTAAAAGGTGAAATAGTATCTATAAATAGATTTATATTTAGCTTCCAATATTTTTGTCTCTCTTATGATCTATATATTTTACAATACGATAATAAAAGAAGACATGGAATGAGTAATTAATTAAATTCCTTTAATTTATTAATTATATTAAAGTTAATTAACAGCCATAGGACTCATTTGCAACTACACTTCATTACTTTTTTAGAAATAAGATTAGGATAGTTATAGAAATAGTATTCTATTAATGCTTAAAACGAATTAGGATATTCAATTAACAATTTTCTTTAAAGAAACTAAAAAATGGAATTCTTTTAAAACTGATAAATGTGTAATATCTCTTTTTCTACCAATTTGATTCTCAAAAAAATTAAGGCCTAGTCCAAATCTCACGAGAGAGGAATGCATTTAAGCTTGAATTTTTGAATAAAAATATTTTGAAGGAACTTCGGGTCTTCTGGATATTTAGATAATAGGACATTATATCATCTTATAACTCTGTTGTTATTCAAAGACATCTTAAGCTCTTATTGATTAAACTTCATCCAAACAGAAAAGACTTTAAAGAAAGATTAAAATTTTAAATTTTTTCAGCACAAAATGGGGAATGTAGTCTCAGAAAAGTACAAGGGCCTTACTTTTTTATTTTAAATTAATTCTACATAACGTTTCTCCTAATTAAAAATATTTTCATAATATTTCTTAATAAACACTACAAGAAGTTTCTGTTTAAAACTCGAAAAACTTCCTTATATTCAAACAAAACTGAAGTATTTTTACAAGTACAATATCCAACATTCTAATTTGAATCTCAGATCTTGAATAAAATAACTAGAAATAAATTGTTTAAAAAAGATTTAATGACACTAAAGCAAGAATTTTGTTAAAATTTGAAATGCTATAAATTCTAAATTAAGCTATAAATCTTATGTAGTCCTGTTCTCCCTGTTTTCAGGTAAAAAAAAAGAAAATACTTTAATGTTATCCATTATTTTGATTTCATTTTATTAAGAAGACGGAATATTCATATAAATTGTTCATTTTTTATTTGATCCATTTTTCTTTTACTTTGAAGGCTTTCCACATTTTGTTTTTATGATTTGATGTCAGATTGCTAACTTTGGGTGTCAGGGCGAGAAAAAAAATATGATTTTGTTAAGTATTTCTGTTAATAAAATCGTATTGTAAACAGCTTGTATTATGCGGTCATATACCAATTTTTCAGAACCTCTTTATTGTAACCTCTTATCAAATCATTGTGATCTGTGTTTAAATTTAAAAATACACATTGCATTAAAAAAATTTTAACTATCAGTAAGTCATAAATTCATTCTCCAACAAAGACATAATAGCATATCCTCATTTTATTGTAGTTTTTAAAATTTACCGAATAATAATGAACGAAATTCATATAACGTAAACCACATTAAATATTAGTTTCGAACGGTTATAAAATTAAATGTAAATACGAAAAACTCTGCCTATAAGTAGGGGAATATTGGAGGGAAAATTAGACTGACTTTGAACAATCTCGCAATAAAGAGAAATGTTATTTAACATTTTGTTAAAAAATTCAAAAACTTAAATAATCAGAATCTACGTTTCTATCAAAATTTTAAATTATCAACTTGGATAGAGTTTAAAGTAAATTTTGTAAAGATAACCCATAAAGGATTTAGTTAAATAAAAATTAATTTTTTGTAAACCAGATATCTAAAGACAAATTCTTTCAGCCACGTGATTTAGCAGAAAAAGATGTAAAAAAGTTAAAAAAAATATTAAAATAAATGAAACTTTGATAAATTTGTATTTTTGAAGTTGTGTATCTGTGATTACTCTACAGATTAACTTTTTTCTTCTCGCTTGCACAGGATTCTTATTTAAAAAGTAAAAGTTATCTTAAAAGTCTTTTACTTAGATTTTCTCTTATTTAGTTTAAAAATTTATTTTTCGTTTATGTCAGTTAAATTATTAACTTTAAATTTATTTAAGTGTTGCTTTTCTAATCATTCTTATTGCTTTTAAAATAATGCGAATTTTCATTTTATTATTCTTATAATAATTTTAAAAGATAGTGTCAAATAGTTCACATTATTTAAGTTAAATGACAAGATAGCAAATAAAAAAATCAGTACTGTACACGTTGTTCTCTTAGTCTAGTACCAATAACTGTTTTAGCGTGTGTAACAAATGCAATTCGAAATTTTGAAATCAATTTTCAAATTTTACTACAGGAATTATTTTAATTGCAAGTTTAAGTCTTTATGCCTAAGTTTTTTTTTCGATCAAAAAAGGCACATTCAATTGAGCTCAGTAGCGATTCTAATGATTAAAGTAAGAAAGAAGTGCAATCATTCAATTTACATTATTACTACTCAGAAATATTTTCCAGTGAATTAAGTATCATAAATTTAAAGTAGATAATAAAAATGATTTTAAACCTATTTTTTCCAGTTTTAAATTCTAAATATTTTAAAATAAATAAAGCAATTGCTTGAGCATCTAGGTATATTTTGTAAATTAGAATGTTGTTAGCAAATGATTTTTAACATCCTTTTGGGGTTTCTTAAATGCGCGATCTCTTAACATAATAAATAATTCTTAACCATTTACATTAAAAAATTTTCCTTTATGAGTTACTTTTAAAATTATGTCTACAAGAGCTACGTATATATAAAATGGATTTATCTAAATTTTTTATGCATATATAATTTAATTACATTTCAAACATCTTAATGTTTCTAAAAGGACATATTGTTTGGTCTTAAAAATGTTATGAGAAAGTTTTATACTTTTTTAAAGTGTTCTGATTTAAATATATTCAATACCAAATATGAGAATCCATAATCCAAGTAATAATTCTTCTGTAGTAGAGCCGCTACTACTTATACGATTTCGTTTCAATTTCATCAAAATCGCACTTCACCGTAAAAATGACCCCTTTGCGTTAGTAAGACAGCAAAAGCACCATGCAATCGATTTCAAAGGGATTTATTACTTAAATAAAAATAACGCAATTTATCTTTTTACCAAACATAATTCAATTTAGATTGCTTCGAACAACAATTTTTAACCCAAGCTTTGTAATGCTAACGTGATCACCTCCATTAAAATTCCAAAACAAAATAACTTCATTAAAATAATCAATTCTCGATATAAAAGAATATTTTCCCCGTGTTCGAAAAAGGCAACAATTTTGTTAAAAGCCCACGAAAACTTAATTCCACATCGCCGGCGTTCCAAAACTTGTGCACTTTTCCTTTTCGCCAGAAGAAGATTCTTTCTCGTCCCGGAGAATCTCTCCTTACAAAAAGTCCCCAACTCAGGGATAAAGAGGGAGAAAAGAGTTAAAAGGGTAAACTGGCGTAATGAAAAATCCGTTTGCAGCAAGCGAGGCTTAATGCACGTGTTTTAATTCGATTAATTGGAGGTTATTTACGACTAGCTACTTCCTCTAATTACCACAAAGAGGAGATTTTCCCTTTTCCTTTTTATGTGCCCACCCCATTATGACCTTAAGAAGGAGGGGGGGAGAGGGATCCTTCATTAGAGTGCACCCTCTAAGAAAACAAAACGCGCAACGGAATCGAGTTAACAGAGTGCAAAGTCTTAATTCGATTCAATTAAAAATTCCACGTGTTTGTTTGCGCGCGCGATAATTGCGTTGCCATTCCGAGACGGAGTAAAAGCGAGGGGCGCCATTTTTGCAGGCGATCCGCGGTGGCTCAATTAGAATTTGATGGAAAGTGGAAAGCCTCGTCCTGACATTGCGCCGGGACCGGCTGTCAACCCTGCTTCCAGGAAAGCAGAGAAAATCCTTTCATATATAAAACATTTCCCATCGGCTAAAAGAAAAGGAATGGCAAACTCGAGATAATGCAATTAGAAATCGAGAAGAAAAGGCAGTCGAGCTAATGCCCTCCTCTCTCTCTCTCTTTAACTGTAACTGCGACTCTCTTTCTCTGAACGCACTCTTCATTGGCTAATAGAAATCAAAGACATTACGTTAGCACCCCGAGCCAAGAGGTGTCATTATTATTATCGAGGAAAAGCGAAGGAAAAGTTTGAGAAAAATTTTCTCGGTGCCGATTTAAAGACCTTAAGAACAAACAATTCTCGGATGTATTTTGGTTTGTCTTTTGCTTCCCATCGAGTCGAGTAAATGGATCTTGCGAGTAATTGCCTGCGCACACCCTCACTGCGCACCCATCAAGTGGAAACTTTGATTCATTCCATTATGCGCCAGGCACTCTTTATTAGTCTAATGTCAGTTTCTAGAGAACGGGAAATATCGATTCCAAAATAGAATATACAGCGAAATAAAAATGGGACTCCCTTAGCGAATCTGTTTTCCATAGTCAAGTTGCTTCAATCATCATTGAATATTTTTTAATAAAATTTTTTTTTTTTTTTTTTAAGCAAGGACAAAAATGCATAAAAGTATTTTAACATAATTTTCTTCAAAATATCTCATTCGACTTGAAATTATTTACTTATTGTATCTCCACAAGGGGAAATTATTTTGCCAGTAGAAGTGTCCTGGGAATACTACGTTTACTATCAAAGGATATTAACGTCGCACGATAAAAGAACGCGAAGGTTATTGGAGACGGATCTCCTAAATTGGAGTCCTGGTCAAGTGAGGAGATCGACACTTGATCTAGCATCTACTTTTAAGGTGGGCCGTGGGTAGCTTAGTGGTCAGAGCATCGGACTCCAGACCGGAAGGCCTGGGTTTGATGCCCGATGCCACCAAATACCCTCCGAGTACACACGGAGTACATGCTCGTTAAATCAGTGGGTCCGAAAGTCTTTTGGGCTGAATCACGAGTGCAGGGGATTGGAGATTATTTCCCTCCACTTCAGTTCCATGTCTAAATTGTGGAGGTGGAGATCGGTGATGTCACCGTCTATCGTCCCTTTGGGAATTTCTACGAGCTAAATCATACTGTCACCTGTATAGTACTCAAGACTAAGGCCAACGACAGGAGTATATCCAGCCCCTTGCCACGATGAACTTCGTGGGTCTCGATCTGACAACGTCAGACAGGTGGCATTAGAAACAACAACAACACTTTTAAGGTATCCGACTACGTTCGGAATCGGGATTTTAAAAAAGTGCATTAATGGATAATTTCCAGGATATTTTTAGCGTCAATTAGATTAGAATACATGTGTAAAATTGTTTTAAGGACATTATGTGACAATAAAAAATTATTTAAATTAAATATTTTGGCAAAAAATTAACTTAGAATGACCTATTTTCAAAACGTTCTCCTTTCATAAAAAATGCTTCTGTAATAATAATATTTTGTGTGTGTGCTTATATAAAGTAAAGACTTCTCCAGAGGGCCTGAACTAGAAATTTTGAAAAATTCACATTATTTTAAGAATTTCCTCGAATTGAAACAATTATGGACATTTTTTTTCTTAAAATTTCTCCTCTCTGTTGATCTAAAATATGGATAAATCCACTTCTAAGTTATATATTTCAAAAACTTTAGTTCATGCTCTGTACAGAGGTCTGAGCTATATACGGGCAAAATGTTATTATTATGGAAGCATTTTCCATAAAAGGAGAATGTTTTGAAAATAGGTCGTTCTAGGTTTATTTTTTGTCAAAATATTGTATTTCAACAATTTTTTATTAGAACAATATTCTTAAAACAATTTTATACACGTATTCTAATCTAAGCGACACTAAATATCATAAATATTATCGATTTATACGCTTTTGCAAAATCACGGTTCCGAACGTAGTCGGATACCTTAAATACTAAGAATACAAATTATACTAAGCAAACAAATTAAAAACGAATTTATATTGCATTCAAACGTAATTTCGCTTTTTTCATGTATTTTCTTTTTTTTCCCTTGTAAAACAAAGAAAGAAAAGGAGGGATACTATTGTAGTTGCTTATTTTTTTAAAACAAATAAGACAATCTTTTCCAAAATTTTAGAAATGCGTGTTTAGAAATGCGTTATAATTACAGCTCATATGACTGCTTTTAAATGTTGAATCGAGATGGTCTATTTGCTACAGTTAAAAAGTGTGTAGGGGGAGGGGTAGTTAAAAAGAAAATATTATATTAAACGCATTCAACTTGTTCTTATTTAATTTAAGTGGACATGTGCTGATGGTGTCTCTTTTTGTTGCAGGGGCCCCCTGAGCAGCCAGGCGTGCATGGAGAGCATGATGAACCCCGCCAACCACGGCCGCTTCCCTCTGCCGCCCATGTACTTCCCCCACCACCTGAGCCACCAGTTCGCGCCCTCCACCCTCCCCTTCAAAGGTCAGTGGAGCTGTGTACGTATCCCACCTGAACTCTCTCCTTTGCCCCTTTGCTTTTGCACTCTAATAGAGAGTTGTGTGGAGCTAAGAACCTCCATTCAGAACATTTGTGTTGCAAAGTATAATTTATAAATGTGTGATACAGCATCCATAGAAAAAAAAAAGTCTCGTTGATGGCATTTTTGGAAATTTTAGGATTTGCTTAAAAGACTCAACACTGGTTGGGTAGATGTTTCCTATTTAGAGTATTTATTCAGCTCTAGAGAGCGATAGAAAAACAGAGAAAGGGATTCTTTAAATTTCTCTACTTTAGGATTACGATCAACGTTATTACAATATTCAAGAAATTACCGTATTTATTCCAATTTTACAAGGGGAGGGACGACTAAGGAAATTCATTTGGGGATAAGACTTGGTGTAATAGTAGTACTCCTTTAAGGTATTCAACCCTCAACGTAATTCCGCCGAATGGCGAGTCAATTCGGAGAAAATAGCCTTCGAAACTCATGCTAACCTTTTATACAATTAAGTGTTAATTACCTCCAGTGACGCAGTGGCATAGTTGGCAGCACGCCTACTTTCTATGTGGACGGATAGGGTTCTAATCACGCCATCAACTTCTTTTTTCCAACTCATTTAATTATTTTTTTAAAATTAAGTAAATTTATTTATGAAAGGTTTATTAAATATTAAATTATACTTTATGTAATTATTTTGTATTTTATTAAGTAAAAAAAATGCTGTAATTATTTGAATATTTATATTATATTTTATAAATATAATTTTCATATTAATAAATAATATTTATAATAAAACATTATAATAAATATTAAAAGACATTTATATTAAAATTAGTTACCAATAGTTTTATAATGTGAAATACAATATATTATAAATAAAATATTATATATTATATAAAATAATCTATAAAATATATTATTATTATTATTAAATTAGTTATTTTATAATTATATAAACTATTTAATAAATCATTTTAAATAAATTCATTTAATTTTAAAAAATAACTAAATGAATTGAAAAAAAAAAATAGTTGATCGCGTGTTTCCAACCCTATCTGTCCGCATAGAAAGTAGACATGCTACAACCATGCTACTGCATCGCTGGAGGTTGTTAAAACTGAATTATATAAAAGGTTAGCATGAATTTCGAAGGCTATTTTCTCCGAATTGACTGGCCATTCGCCAGAGTTACACATTGAGGGTTAAATACCCTAAAGGAGTACTACTGTTACACAAAGTCTCGTTCCCAAATGAATTTTCTTAGAGATGTCCTCCCCTTGTATGCCGCTTTTTTTTTACTCGATGTTAATGTTACTGAAAATCGGGTGTGTCTAGAATCGAAGGCAGGAAAGTTCATTGGATGGTTGAAAATTGAACATGACATGACGGTTAGAGCAATGGCAAGTTCATGTATATGTTCTAAAATGTTTTTAATATATTAGTAAAATAAATCAATTATTCGCTTCCCATTAGTTCTCATTTAATTTTTTTTTTAAATTTCTTAAATGTTGGGTATCGATAAACTGTTATATACTTTATTTTATTTTTTCTCGGTCTTGTTGAAAATTTGGAATGAGGCTTAGAATCGATTTCGGCTTAGATTCAAATAAACACGGTAATATTTTTTTTTTCAAAAACATTTCGCTTCATTCTGTATCATAGCTCTTGTGTGCATTTCGAAAATCAGAAGTTTTTTGTATGTTTTAATAGATGAACTGTAATAAAGTATATTTAAACTAACTGATTCCAATTAATTTATTTATAAAACTACTTCAAATAGGATCTCACTCCTTAGGTCTATCATAAAGTAGTTAAAATGTGACGCTTGAGATCGCAACTTTCTTTTCTTATTTCCACACCCCTCCACGCAGGATACTTAGAAGGTGATTTCCATTAACCAATCAAAAAATTTCATTAGTAAGGTTTGTTGTGAAACTTAAGCTTCGGACTGAAAACCAATTTAAATGCCACCGGATTTTCGTTAATAAGAACACAGTATATAAGAAGATCAAGAGCCGATTTTTTACTTTTCATTGGAAAAAAAAAAACTATTTAAATTTTTTTTTTTTTTTTTTTTGCCTTTTTTACAATATTTGTTCTAGGTAGTTCACAGGTATTTTAAATATTTTTTTAACTGTTTACATCTGTCAAAAACCATTTCAATATGTTTTTAAATTTCAACAGTGTAAATATCAACGCAAAAGGAACATTTTTTTAAAACTTAACTTATCTTACAGCTTTGAAACCTTGCACACATATGACGAGATAAATTGTGAAAATTTTATTTAAAGAATGCATCGGTTAAAATGTATACGATTTTTGAACTTTTTGAAATTTTTTTCACGCTTTACTCTACATATTGAGTATTTTAAACATCCTTTTCTTAAAGCAAATTCTCTAATTAGAATCAATAAATGCCTGCAAAAACGAAAGATTGGATGACCAATTGGTTTTAATGAATGTTAATTAAACTAGATTAATTTTGGCATCACGGAGGTAGAGAAAATGCTGCATGATGAAATGCTCCCTTCCATTAAAACGTTTAATAACATACTCTGGAGCATAATTACGGTATGCCGTTAATATTTTATTTATTATTACCTTTATATAACAGTTACATACGCACCTATTTCTGACGAGCCTTTTCATTTTGAGTCACAATCAAACGACTCGATATACACTTTTACTGCAAATATGTATTAAATACATATTAAGTTAGGTTTTTACCATTTAGTCAAATCTAATATAAGAATATTTGTTATCTACTTTCCTCAATGTTTGGTTCAGAGAAAAAGCAACATATATTTAAAAAAATAAGCGAATATTTATTTTTAAGCATGTACTCGAAAAGTCAGATAGTTTGTCTGTTAGAGTATTCACTACTCAGTATATGAATGTAAAACATTATTTTCAGAAAAATTAAAAGCTTACTTTATTCTTTTACATAGCTTTCTACATGTACTCTATTTTTTTACACTTTCGATAGAATAAGCATTCTTTATGATTATCAGTAAGAGTCTTAATTTCTTACTAAAACGAAATAGAAAGCGGAAAAAAATGGGAACTAAAACTGAGTGTGTGTTTGAAGCTGTCATGTTTTCATACTCGTCTGTTTTTTAAGATACTGGGTATATTTTATGTCTTTATTTTTAAGTGTTTTCCTACTGAGATTTTTTTGTTACAGATATGTTTATTCTTTTAAACATAAAAATGAAAGCATTAACTTACAGGGATTTGATTGTGAAAAGGTTTCTATTGTAATTTTGAATCTATATTTATTTATTGTGTTCTCCTATCAAATTCAGTGGTGATGATTCTTATCCTATTAGTATATCTTTTTTTAACAATAGCAAAAGTGTTTTGGCACAAAATTTATAAAATATTTTCATTATAAAATAAAAGCAATTATAGATAAACGGGGCATCGTTCTACGCAAATTTAACTTGATGAATTTTTTTTTGAAAAATAGACGAATTATAAATACAACAGGTAGTAATTTATACTGTTAAAAAAGTGAAAGATTTATATGCAATTTCTAAAATATTACACTAATGTCTTCAAAAAATTGTTTAGTCTCTTTGAAACTACTCCATGAAAAACCTTCGGCAAGATGAATGAAATTTTTCGAAAGAACTTTTATTTAAATTAAGAATATTATTTGGTGATTCATATTATTACCATTTTTCCAGATATCATTTCTAAACGCAGGCTCTTAAGTTTTCTCCAAAAACAGAAGCCAGAATAAACGAAAAAATTGTCATCTTTGTCGTGGGATATTATTGCATTTAAAACACAACAGTTTTATTATATCTTACCAGTAAAACTATTTGATTTTTCTATGATCAAATACATTATCATTTGGGATTTAAAATGCAAAAGAAAACAAAAATACTCATAAGCTGTTTTACAGAAAAAATATAATTTTTAAGCCCTCTCTTAAGGGGACTTTGGTCTATAATTTATATTGTTTTCATCGGTACTTCAAAAAATGAAATAAAATATTAACACTGCCGTATTATTTGTAATCACTTAGGCTGTGCCGTTCTACAATATTTTTTTTTCCTAAAGTATTTCTTCTATTGCAGCATTTCCCTTCTGCGCGTGTTGTCTTCCAAAACCCGTGACCTCTTCGGCTGTGACGTCAGAGAGCTCTTCGCCCGATCCCACTTCCACGAGCGTGACCGACCTGAGGAGAAAGGCCCGAGAGCACTCCCAGGCCCTCCTGCAGTCTGCCATCCTCAACAGCAGCCCCCAACCTTCAGATTCGGCCTAGACCCAACCACTACAATTGCCCCAAGGACTCAGCGCCAGTGGGTCCACTGGCTTCGTCAATCAGTGGACGCTCACATCCGATGCGTGGTCTCCAGTTGGGTATACGCCACTTAATTTGCCTGATAATGCAGTTGACTAACGTAAACATTGACGATAAGTTCCAGGTGTCTCATAAAAAAGGACAATAGAAGTCAAGAAATTCTTGTTTCCTAGACCACCATCCAACAATACATCATTGTCCTAAGCGGATCCTTTAGTTTTTTTAAAGTTACTATTTCAAGGATAAAAGGAAGAGATAAATTGAAATAAATCCATTGAAAGAGTGGGAAACACTAAGATATATATATATAAAAGAATTTGACATCGAACATAAAGTGTTTTTGCAAAATCGCATAGTGTTCAAGATTAGAATATAAGGAGAAGCACGATGGATTTTATTACTGTAAGTTTTTTTTTTCACCTTTTTTTCAATCTGGCAACAAGCTGCAATTGACATTTCATATTACTCCAGAAGGTATGCATTATTTTTAAAAAGCCTGTTAAGTTAAAAACCATCTGTTAATTTATTTGAAATTAAATTATTGAAACGAGTGTGACCTGAAAAGATATTTTCCACAAGGAACTTTAAATCTCTCACGAAAATTTCAGAAACAATACTCCATACTCAATAGAAAATCATTATAATGACATAAGTAACAGCAATACATGTTTAATGTGCATCTATACCTTTAAACATGTCTATTGGATTATGTACTTTCACTTATTATAGTGCGTTAAGTACTCATACCCCCGATGAATTGTTTAATATGGAATATGGGAACACATCGTTCAGAAATTCCTCACTTTTCGCTGAAAGTAAAATTAAGTCATCACGCAGGCATTTTTCTGAATGCATTTCATTTAAATATATTTCAAAAAGAAAAAAAAACATATATATAAAAAGTATAAACAAAAACAGAAAGTCAAAAACATGTCAAAATAAATGGGGACATCTTTCGACGGAAGTGCTTGTTTATTTCAAATAACATAAAGTCTGGTAGAACTGCTTAATCGTTCATTTCCAACAAGGGATAAAGTAAAGATAAAGTGAGTGAATGGCAAAAATATCGGGCAATTAAAAAGTGTGTGGTCTTATCCGATCAAACCATCCGAATCCCATATTGTTTCATGAGTGATACGCAACCTTTCCGGTGGACTGAGTGCTCTTTCTGCATCTATCATAATCAAAGTTCCTTTCTGCGAAGAGTGTGATGTTTACTTTCCAGTTTTTTTTCTGAATGTGTTCAACGATATAGTTGTGTAACTAGACCTTTCCTCCGCCAAAACTTAGGCTTAGTCAATGTTTCTCAAGTGTTCCATAGAAGAGGAAGAGCATGCGCTTGTAAAATTCTGGTTATCCTTTTTCTCTCGAGTATATTATGTGCTAGAAAGAATTTATTCTAAAGCTTCGACAGGGAACGAGGCCGGAGAGAAATAACACTACTGTGGAAAGGATTTATTTCACAAATGGAAATAGGAGAATTTTGTAAAATGTCTTCTATGTGTTTATTATAACAAATTTAGTTTAAGAAAAAAATCTTGATTAAGTTATTTATCCGTGCTCAAATATGTGAAACGGTCTCGTTGGATTTTGGGAAAGTATTTTTATCACTATCAAAGGCAATAACTAGGTCAGTGAGAGAGAAAAAAGAATCAGTTTACTATTGAGTCGTTCATTTAAAAAAAAAAGGAAAAAGAAGAGTCAATAAAGTTAAAAATATAATTTTCAATTTCTAATAACTTTTTCCTTCACAATACTACTTCTTCTTTGAGCTACTTTATTTTAAATGATCAAAACCAGTTTTTTTAAGTTCTTTTTTAACTATATCGGAAAAGTTTACGTATTACTTGACTTTATTACATTAATATACTTAAAGAATATATATCATCATTATTTTATGAGTTATTTTATATTTTTGTAAATTAATCGAAAATATTTAAAATCTTCTCTGCAAAAATACTGATATTTCTTTGAAAACCAACTGTAAGTAATACTTACAGAAATTCGCATATTAGTTTAACTAACTTTTTATTCTTTATCAATACAAATAAAATGAAATTAATTTTTACCTTAATCTTTATTAAAAAATATATATAATTTACTTTTCTGATTTTTTTAACTGTTGCACAAATTATCACTTTTTTTTTCTTTTTTGTTTTCTTACACTTTTCTTGTATACACTACTTAAACTCCAAAACTAATACTCCTCTTATCCTCCTAAACACTTTCACTATTTTTTAAAAAAATGTAATTATATTTTCATTTGAATTTTTATAGCAAAATATTTGTTCCACCTTTAAATATTTTGAATAAAAACTAAAACAGAATGTAAAAGAAAATGTTCATTATTATTTTTTTTTAATTTTTTTGAGCTATCATATTTTTTTTATATTTATATTTTCCTTGCATAATACAGTCAAATATTTAGCTTTTTTTATATACATCAAATTCACTAATCTATGAACGTTTCCTTTATATTACTAATTTATTTTACCTCTACATTCTATATATTTTATTTTTTTTTAAATTTTAAATAAAATCTTTTTAAAAACAAATCAGCTGCTTTTAAGATATCATGAATAATCATAAGTTTCTATTCTTACATGTTATTAATTTACATTCAATATTACCCAACAAAAAGAGAAAACTGCTCTTCATTTTCAAGCATTTATATATTTGAATTAAAAATCCTTTACAGTAACACTTCCATATAACTGCTCGACTCATGTTCACGAAAAATAAAAATTATTTTTTTTCTCAATTTATAGAATCCTCATTAATATTTATAATTATCCAATATTTAAAAAAAAAAATTTTTAAGGAAAAAAAGATGAAAGTTAACTATGGCTCACAGTGAATTTCTTTATTTTTAGACTGTGATATTTTATTTTAAGCATCAGTCATTCCTTGTTGTTTTGTTATTTATGTTTTAGAATATTTTTCTGTTTTAAATATATATATTACCTCATTTTATAAATGCATTTTTAATATTAGTACAATTCACGCATGCAATAGCAAAAATAGGGAACTACTTCATAATAATTTGAATTAAAAAAATTTCTTTTGAAATTTCATTTTTATATCTTTAATCCACTCATTTTATTAAGAATTTTTCACTCGTGAAAACTTAGAAATGTGTTAAAAAATGTTGAAAATTGTGTAAACTTGTCATTTTTAGCCTTATGGAAACATATTTATTTTGAAGCAAAAACTTAAAGATTGCACAAATATGTGTAACGAAACTCGCTAAATTTAAATTTTATTTCTTTAACAACTACACAATAACAGAAGAATAAAATATCATTCATTAAGGGTACTCATTAATCAAAACACAAGTCCAATTTGATTTACGAAAAAAGAAGCGCGTGTGTTTTAATTTCTTCAAAATACATACAAGCAATAAAAACAACAATGTAATCTGAATGATCTCTCGTGAGTTTTGCCCGAACAGTTGAAAAACTTATGTCTAAAGAACTAAAAATGTAACCTGCGTTTTTATCGGAATTCATTTCCACATTAAAATATTTCTCAGAAAGAGTTAAAAAGAAGAAATAAGAAGTTAAAAGAAGAAATAAAGGAGCTCTTGGACTTAAATCTAACATCCCAAAGAAAACAATTTTAAATAAAAATTCAGTGAGACGAATAGAACTAAAATATGGAAATTCATTCTTTGACTTTTACATTCTATTCCATATTTTTCTCAATTTTAATAATTTGAACGTTAATGATCGTTAAACGATAATTCCTGATGATTTGTTCGTTAAATGATAAATTCCTGAGAAAAGCTCCTCTTTTACACAATATAAGTTATTAGGAGAGTTTATTAAAGATTGAAACATTTTTTCCAATTCAGTTATTTTTTTAACTCGAGTTGAATTGCAACATTGTGCTATCAACTGACCCCAGAACTAAGGAGGACAGATCTTGCTATTTTGAGTTGGATTTGAACCAACGAAGGCGCCTTACACTTATCTCAACATTTCGAGTCTCGTTGTGATTTGTATAGATGGAATGCACTGCATTCCGCATCCTTTCGCAGTCAATCTCACTCTCCGTGATCCTCTCGGCAAATTCTAGATTCCTAACTCTGATATAATGAGATGAAATGACTTCAAAAATACAATATTGTCGTATAAACAGACATTTTTTTCGAATTTATTTGACGTTTTTTCCTTTATATTTACTTGCTTAAAAACCTTTCGCTACGAACCATTTTTTTATTTAATCTACTTATGTTTAAAAAGTTGGTTGTCATGACGGCATTGGTAACTTTTTCACGTTAGCAACCCCTTTTAAAATGTTTTCGTCGAAGTTATAATATTTAAACTTTATCTTATAGATGTTTGAATAAGATAGGGATTTTGAAGCACTAAGATCTATATCTCTTACAACG
Source organism: Trichonephila inaurata madagascariensis (assembly GCA_019973955.1). Classification (NCBI taxonomy): domain Eukaryota; kingdom Metazoa; phylum Arthropoda; class Arachnida; order Araneae; family Nephilidae; genus Trichonephila; species Trichonephila inaurata. The sequence goes on along the minus strand of BMAV01005850.1, from coordinate 471,424 downwards.
ATGATATGCAATAGCATGAAAATAAGAACAGATTGTCTTGTCGTGATCTCCATTACTCCATATTCCAATTTAGAGCTTCAGCTCATATTGTATTTCATGACATGTTTCAAAATGGATATGTTCCATACTACGAAAGTTCTCAAAGCTTAATGCTTGGGGAATCGATAAGTCGTGACATCGATGACATTTTATATCCTAATAGTTATAGCAATTCCTCTTTATATTCAATTGTTTTACTAGACTTTAAAATTATGCTCGTTTAGTGACAAGAACAATCAATTATCATTTTGAATTGTTAAAAAAATAGAAAATAATAATATGGGATCTTTCAAACATCTATTGAAAGTTCAACAGTAAATAACTTCTAATTTACTATAATATCTAATTTAAGAAGATATTCATTTATATTTATATATTGCCCTCCCCAGAGGTTTGCCTTCTGTAGATTTGTCCAGTTCTTACGATTATGAGATAACGCAGTGATCTGTCCCCCTCTATGAGGTTTGTTGTCTGTTAAATACAAGAAACGCGCATCCGGGATATTCTAACGATTATTCCTTACTTTCGACCTTTTCAACCAATAATTTTTCCTTTTTTCGCATTATGTTTCCAAATTTACTTTAATATCAATTATTTACAGGGTACACTTGGTTACTATATTAAAAATTACAAATAAACAAGTGTTTGAAACATAGGCAAAAAAAGGATTTTACACCAAAAAACAAAAATCTTTAGGAGGTTATGTCAGCTCTCTTCTTTACGGAAGTTTCTAATTGGATTGAATTCCTGATTATACCGAAAATTTCTTGTACTGAGGGTTTCTACACTTTATATTAAATGGGATTCCTAAGTTTTTACATGTTGCGGTTTTAATATTTCAAAGAATGAAATGATTGAGTATCGACGATTCAGTCTGTGGTTCCAAAAAATTAAGTCTGTTTCAATAGCCTTCGTGTTTTAGGGTGAAATATCAAATTCAAATCAGACCATACAACGAAGTGTAATCTTTTTAGTCGGTCCTTAATTCTTTAGCAAGTGTTGATTTTCTCACATATTTTTTTTTTTAAAAAAATGTACTAAAAGATATAAATGAATGAGTGAATTGGTTCCTTATTTTGTGAATGTGTGTCAATGTCAATTACTTGTTTATGTTTTTAAAAGTCTTTTCTTTCCCTTTCGCACAGAGTTGCTAATGAATGGTTGAGAGAAATTATTGTTAAAATGGAGCAAAAAAACATAAAATGAATGTTTCTTTGTCAAATATTGTTAAGAATTTGTAAATATAAGTAATTACTAGATCTCTGTTATGATATATGTTTAATAAATTTCTTCATCATTTCACTCGTTTGTATTTCTTGACATTTTCGTTTTTTAACAACTTAAAAACATTGATTCAAAAAGTCTCTAGCTGCAGTAATGTTTGAAAATATTTCGATCAACGACATACTTTATTTAACTTTTATCCTTGCATTCAATCACTACTTTAAAACTCTAATTAAAGATTTGATATAATATTGTGAACATTTGGTATTATTCTAGAGAAGTTCTCATTCAAATTTTAAAATTAATTAAGATGTTCTTTTTCACATTGACTACTCTTTGCATTACACACTGATCTGCTAAAAGTTGATGTTACGTATAATTGTTTTATATTAGTAGTTAAGCAATTTATTAAAATAAAAATAGGATGTCATATTATATTTAAAAAAATGATTCATATGAAAACTGGAGATAAAATTTGTATTGCAAATTTGATTGCTGCAAAATAAGCTGATAAATGTGGAAAATAAAAAATAATTTAAGAGTTTTAATAATTAAATTGATAAAAAAAAATTCAACAAATAGGTTTGATCTTCAGTATAGTAAAAATGCAAAATGAAAGAAAAAATTAATTAAGTTTGGCTTGTATGCTCTTATGAAAAGATTAGGATAAAAAAATCAATAGTTCTGTTTGTGTCGAAATTTTGTATTTAATTTGCTTACTCTTATTTAGCAGAAACTTTTTATAAAGATTTTGAATGAATCTCATCATTCAGTATTGATTAAACATGGACTAAAAATCAATATCAAAAAGATTTTTTTTTATCACAGAATTTTTGTCTTATGGGATTTTTTGTTTGCATAAAACTTTAGTAAGAAACCATTATTTAATTTGGTGTAAATATAAGATTTCTGCATTTATTATTATTATTATTATTTTAACTCAAAGAGTTGCATTTCTAAGAATTTATTTTTTGGGTTCAAGATTTAAAAAATTCATTTTTTTTCGTAAATTTTAATGAAAGGATACTTTAAGAAAATTGCTTCTCAATTTTTCACTACTACGAGTATTTTAACTATCACACAAAATTAAGCTCAAAAAACTGAAAACATTAAAATAAATTTGATTTAATTTGCTCAAGAGTTGAAATAGTTAAAATGCATTATTGGTTCATTTTAATGAACAGATAAAATAAAAAATGAACTTAAGCAGATTTTCTTGATTCAAATCATACGGAAATCACTTCTTTAATTAATGAAGTGAAAGTTTTATTCACGAAAGAGCTGAAGCATCTTTTATTGCATTTAAAATTTGTGCTTAAATATATTTTTCTATCTAAATATACTTTAGTAAATATTGAAAAGTATTTAGTGAATAAATGGAATTTTTATAAATTTGTGTTTAATCTTCTCTATACTCAAACCTTTTATAGTTTCTTATAAATTTCTTCCACATTCCCTTAGTTATTAATAACAATAATTATTAATAAGTAAGGGAAAGTGGAAGAAATCTATAAGAAACTATCAATTTCTATGCAAAAAAAATGTCACTGAATAATGAGATAATTGTTTCCTAGTAAGTTTTAAATCATCACTCGATATTAATTGGCCAAACAAAACTTATAACTATAAACTAATTAATAAATCAATTAAAATGTTACTTAGCAATTTTATAAATTAATTTTTTTCCTGTGAAATATCATTAAATAACACAAAATATGTGCATCCTCGGTCATAAGCTGTCGTTATACATTATCCTTCAGAGTGAGCCCTTTAAAATAGCACATATCCCACTATTTCAAGAGCAAAGACATTTTTATTTTCTTGACTTTACCTTTTATATTCAAAAGATTTATATTCTTTACCTTTTACAATCAAACCTTTTATTTCATAATAGCATAAAATTGTGTCTATCTCAAATATCTTGTTATGGAAATATATCTTTAAATTTAAAAAAAAAAATGGTTAAATTGAAACAAAATGAAATAAATAGAATCCTTATTGAAATAAATTCATCAAAGTTTTACCCAAAGACTTAAATATCCATGCAAAGTCGTTCAAATTTCAAGCCTTTGCGCACATTCATAATTAAAGTGATTTAGTTCTATTAAAAAAGTTTTTGTCTGACAATCTGAGCATAAAATTGTAAAGTTTTATAAAACGTGCGCGCCCCGGGTGTGTTGGGGTGGAGGTATACCAAGTGGGTTAAAGCAGAGGTTCCCAAACATCTTTGCCTCATAGACCCCTTGACAGGTTTTTCGGTTTGGGGTAGACCCTTACTTACCCAATATTAAATGTTTGCAAATTCATCGACTTAAATGTGTTTTTGACGACAGGTATAGAGTTACTTCCTTTAAAAGAGTTAAATGTTTAACTGTAGTGAGAATAGTGTATAAAACTTAAGAAAATACATGTTAATTAATAAAAACTAAACATAAAATAACTGAGCAACTAACAAATGCTTTTAGTGGGAAGGATGAATCAGGGGATGCTATAACAAATTTTCAACACTTGACATCAATCTTGTTAGGCTTAACCCTAAATATCTCATCGGTTAATAGTGTCCAGTCTTTTCTTCTTCTTTTTCTTTCAAAGTGACCATATGAATTCATTGCCTACTGTGGTATAACGATAGTCAAAACATTATCAAACCTAATTTCAAAATCTAAAAAAAAGGGCATTTTAATGTTGAACGTAGGTTAAAACGTTTTTCCTGGTAGATGTCTGTGACAATTGAGAAACTGGGAAAATTTGCGACATCCATTATTATAATACTACTATACTATTATTATACTACTATACATCCATTATTATTATACTACTTTAGCTTGATTTTGACTAGAAACGCTGAAATGTGGTCCTTGTTTTAATATAATTTATGTTGTCACCTTGTAACTGTAAATTAACCTAATTCAATTTTGTAAATAAATCTGTTAAATAGGTAAGCTTGTTTTCCACTTGATTAAATATACTTTTAAAATTAAAGTCGCGATCTGGTTTAATGAGAGCCACTATTGTAGACCCCCATTTACACTTCATGGACCCCCAAATTATTTTTTCGCTAACGTGGATCCCTTGTAGGTCATCTTAGACCCCTGGGGGTCTATATAGACCACTTTGGGAATCACTGCTTTAAAGGCTCAAAAATGGGAAATGTACTATCTAAGATATATTTTAGTAATATATTCGTTTTTTTTAATTATCATTTCTTAAAAATTTTCTAATGCTAAAAACACGCGAATTATTTTCTTTCTTATGAAAGAAGCGTCCCTTTTATACAATAATGTAAAAGCATGTGTCAGATATTGATCTAAGTTGCGACTTTAAAAGGCATTTAAATATTTTTTTTAGGTTTTATTTTATGAGTTTAAGATGTTTATTAGCAAAAACTGATTCTTATATTCCTATAGAACTATATATTTATCATATTCTTTAAACTAATTCTCTCCCAAATTAAATATCTAAGCAAGCTGAAAAGGGTTATATATTAAAATGTACTTTTTTAAAATAATGAAATCATGTTAATGCATCTTAATATCAAATCCATTTGTTGGCGTTGAACAAATAGTCATATGTTTTAATAATATTTTAAATTACTACCTAAAAAATGTTTGACGGTAAAATAATGAATTACATTACACCATGTAAGTGAAAATGAATCACAAATGCAAAATACTTGTTTCATTCTGATAAAATTTTATGTGTGAAAATGAGATATAATTTTCTCAAAAAATGTCATCAAATAACTTATAAAAAAAATCCAATTCGATTATGAAACGTCTTGGCGGCAGTTTCATCTGAATGGATCAATATTAAAATCGAATGTTAAAAAAATAATATACCAATCCGAAAATTAGCTAATTTTGTTTTAAAACGGGATGTTGAATTTTAACTAGAATGTCATCAATGATTAAGATCTCAGCAATATTACAACTTCTTTTTACCTCTGTTTTAAAAGCCCTTACAAAATAATTAAAGGAACGTATAGTAAATTTTTACTACCAAACAGTTTATAAGAGGCAATATCTTTCAATTCTAAAGAGAAGTTTATATATAAATTTTAAATTGGAAAATTAGAATCAATAATCCATATAATTTTTTGCACAAATATATTTTAAAAAAAAAACATTATAATTGATTTTCATATATTAGTGGGAAACTTCAAGTAAATTATTAAACAACATTATATATATATATTTTGTGTTTTAAAAAACATAGAATTGTTCGATATTTTTTTAATTTATACGCATGGATCATTCCAAAAAAAAAGTGTAACTTAATCTTAAAAAGAATTGTAAGAATTTATAGTTGAAATCAATAACAAAACAACGTATAAATATTTTAACACTATTTTTTCGACTACAAAAAAATGGTATTTTTTTCTGATAGAAGTACGTTATCAAAATTAAGATATTTATATACCATATTTCTAATAGATTTATATATGTTACAACTCAATAATATATTTGTTGAGTGTTAATCTAAGGGACTGTATCGCGAAATTATTTCAGAAAATCCAAATGTTATAGTTTTAAATCAATTCATTTATTGGTGCTATGTCTGACATGAAGTATTTCGACCGAACTGAGATCTGCTTACAACAAGCATTAGAATTGAGATAAAACATTGCTGTGACAACATTACACGTTGTCATTACTCGTTTATAATTTATCAAAGTTATTTTAAAAATTAATAGATCGTCAAGCTGTGGCGCCAACATGCCAAAACAAATGTTTACACGAGCATTAACAGTATTTACATACATAACATCATTCAAAAAAGATGTGAGAACGAAAATATAAATTTAAAAAGAGCAACACATGTTCGTTGTTGAATATTATTATCTAAATAACATAGACGTATAAATATTAAGCAAATACTTTCCTCTACAAAATCGATTTATTTGGTGACTAGAATACTATCATCCAACAAGGGGAATAACGTGTTTCTATTAGGGAGAATATTACCACTCAGCCATCTATTTATACGCACGTGTCATTCGAACAAAGAGAGGAAACTCCACTGATAGAATTTTCATTGGTCGAAATAAAAGCGCCCCTCAGCCATTGACCTGCTGCGACTGACAATAGCTTCATAATTTTTTATTCCCCCCCCCCCCCCCCGAGTTGGCGAGGAATAAAAACGGAAGGTCCTTCCTGCGTTCCGAGTCCCTAATTCGGGGCACAATCGAATCAGGACCCATTGATCGCTTGACACGGGAGTAATTTGGCGTCCCTCATTCGATTAGAGCGTCGGACGGGCCGCTCCAATAAAGGGCAACACGAATTAGGCGAGATCGTCGGAATTCGATCAGACTCTCGAAGGCCAATTGGGAGAACGACTTCCCCCTAACTGGCAGCCGTAGACGTGGGATGCGGAACCCTCGTTTTTCACTTGCCGCATCTGGCAACGGCCGCGCGGGAAATGGACTTCTTGTTTGGAACGAAGGCAGTCCGTTCTTTATTTACTTTTTTTTTATTCTTTCGTTCGTTCTTTTTTAATTCTTTTAGATGAAATAAAGAAATATATTTCAACTAAAGCACGATTGTGTTGGTATTTTTTGAGAACTAAATAAAGGAGTACAAGTAATACGATTACCAAACTTAAATTTTATCGCATGAAAGCTGAGATTGGGTGCACAGAGGAATAACGTAAAATGTAAAAATGTAAAGTTTGTATTATTGCCGTAGTAATATAAAAACGTTTTGTTTTTAAGCTTTTTAAACTGTCGGGTTGTATAGGGTCGCGTTTGCAATATTTTCCTCGTGACCTGACTCGTTTGTTTATTTATTTCGAGATATCCAAAGTTTTAAATAACCCAGTGGTTGGCTCTAATCGGTACGCGGGGTGCAGAACTGCAATTTTTCCCGTTCTGTAAACGAAAAATGCAATTAATGTATTATTACTCTTAAATAATATGAAAATTATTAAAAGTTTTGTAACATACTTAAACAATATTTCGTAAGCCTTAAGAGTATTTTTTTTAGGACTTCCTTTCCTTAAATTATAAAAACCCATTAATAACTGACGATATTGCGTAAGATACTGATATCTATTAGCATTGCAAAGTTGGATTCTCAGATAAATATTTTCTTTTATTCTATTCTCCGTTCTCTCTCTCTCTCTTTGGATCCATATATCGGAAACAATGAATGCAAACTCTAAAAAATTTTAACTGATAACCTTACTATCACATTACATTTTACTCTAGAAATTTCATTGATATTCTTTCTTTTAAATGTACAAGCGTGATTCATTCTAACTTCCATTCATACATTTATGTATATAAATGGAATTCAAAACAGAATACTCCTCTCTATCTATCTCTTAGTGTGTGTGTGTGTGTGTGTGTTTGTGTGTGTGTGTGTGCAATACATAGGACAAAAGCATTCGTTCGCTCCTGAGATCTCTTCTATTTACAGTTTGGGTCAAACGAACTCTACTAGAATCAAATAATACCCGGTGATGATTTCTAATTGGTCTAAAACGTGGGTGATTCAAGATTGGATCATCCTGATTTTAAAACGATGAAGTTTCAGATTTTGGGATACGAAGTTGGATTAGATCCCATTATTCTGGTAAGCTAAAAATTACTTATCACGCGAGATCTTGGAGGGGTCAAGACTATTATAAATTAAAATCCCTAGAGAGAAAATGTAAGAGATAATCCCATATACATACATATATATGTGTGTGCGTGCATGCGTGAGTGTTTCTGTGTATAAATGACATATTATATCAGAAAAGTAGATTTTCAGAATTACTCAGATATGAGCAGTAGATGTATTTAAAAACTAGTAACTTTTTCCAATCTAGTTTCAACTAATTAGTAATTCAGTAATTACATAATTTTATATTATTTTTCAAATAAAATAGGAGCTGTTGCTTCTTTGTAAATGTCCCTCAACCCGAAATAAGTTTATGGCTTAAAAATAGATTCACTATCTCCCTCTAAAACTTTTATTCTCTTTATATTAAAATGTATTAATCATTTAGTTTCTTTCGATCTTTCTTAAATGTTAAGCTTTTTACAGCGAAATCAAAAGAACGGCAGCTAAAAAAATAACCAAATGGAATACTTTTTATCCTAATACTTTGTAATTCTTTACACATTTATCATCCCAGAATTCTTCTCTTATGAAATCCAAATACAATTGGTATTGTTAGGAAACCCGCTGTTATTTCTTATCACGTAAAAAAGAAACACTTCCATCGATTTCCGGTGGTTTCTTTGTGGAAGCGTTACCACCAAATTATATTCATGAGTTTTCTTTCTCGAGGAACACGCCTTCGTCGTGTTGACTTACGCAATCATCGGCGCACTAACAGCTGAACCCGGTTCCATGAAAATGGGTTGGAAAAATACATAAAGAAAGGCAGAAAATATTGAGTGAAATTGCATTCGATATAAAAACCGACACAAAAGAACTCAAATTTAGCCGAAGACGCGATTTCTTTTCATCTATCCACCGAACTACAGAAGAAGAAAAAAGAGGAGAAGGAGGACGACATCTTTCCTCGAAGTATGAGAGTGAAACATAATAGAACGACTTCAAATAGTGGCGTATTTACATCCGAATGGAATTTAAATGGGTTTCCCTTTAAGTTGGAAAGAACGGGAAGACGCTAAAAACGCATTTCCCCCCCTCAGAAAAATGGAATAGAATAGAAATTGGGAGGCCATTAGGTTCTTGTTCGTGCGGGGCGAGTCTAGAATGGCATTTCTGTCCTCAAATAAGTTGTCCTCTCTTCTTTTTTTCCGCTTCCGTCCAACCGCCTGACAGTTGTTCGTCTCGGAGGCTTCTTCTTCTTCTTCTGTCGTTTAGCCCGTGAATTGGGGACGTTTAGACATTGCAACTAAGAAAGGCTCAGGTCAGCTCATTGTCTTGCACATTCCCTCATTTATTCATTGGATTGGGAGATGAAACATAGAAGGGGACTGTTCCCGTTATTCAGTTACGGAAGTTAATTTGCGACTCGTTTCTCTTAACATCGCGCAAAAAACATACACAGATTTTACCTATCATCATAATGACATTATTCATTATTATTTTCACTTTAAGGATGAGAAAATTAATTACCGTAAAATCCGGATTATAACGCGCCCTTTTAACGCAAGATATAAGATCGAAATTGATGGTTATGCGTTATACACCGGGTATAAAAATGAGACCTTTAACTCATTCACGACTATGATCACATATATATAATCATTTCAGGGCCCATGGTATCAAATGTGAGATTGCGTTTGCCCCGTTCTGAGGCCCGTGGTCACACGGATGTGATCTGAATTTGGTAACGTATGGAAAATTTAGAATGGTTCTAAACTGTAAGTTTCGGCTTATTTTATTACAGTAATGATTTTGTATGAATCTTTAAGTGGATGGCCTGTATGATAGGCTTTAGTGGAATCATGTGGTTAGGTTGTAACATCATTGCATTGATTATGAGCTCATTGCCGTGAAGGAGAACGATGCACGTTAAATCTGTCGAGATCTCATAAGTCCTGCTTTAGGTAAGGGAGTTAGGAGAGGGAGATGTCAGCTTAGGTGTCATCCTCGTCACTTGACTATGGTTCAAAATTATGCGGTCCGTCACCAAAGGCCCTCGAGTAGCTGAAGAGTACGACTTAAATATTCACTCTCTCACTCCAGCACCAATGACCTTCGAGTCGCTCTACAGAGATGTGCACTCAAATAAAAGGTTAAATTTAAATCAAATCATTCAGTCACTATTTATACATAGTTAAATTCGATTATTTATTTTCAGAAATTACATTGCTCACCCCTATTGCTTAATTCACTCATTTTTTAATAATAGCTGAAGAGTGATATATTTGTTTTGAAAAAATATTCTTCACTTAAAAATTCTTCTACTTAAGGTGAAATGATGAATAAAGTATTTAAGATATTTTTGGAATTGGTGTCCAGTGACATATAACAAAATTTAGAAGTAAAATAAAACTACGAATTTGCACTAATTAATTAGGTTTATAACATAATTTTTCCAAATCTTTTAATGTAATTTTACAGCTAATTCTCTTAAAACTATTGCATAAATTACTTTGAAAATCCGTTTCTTCTCCGATTCCAAAAAATAGGTTTTATGTGAAGCAACTTTATAATTGAGCTTATGATAAAGACAAATCTTCCAACTATAAATTTCTTTTTATAATTTAACAGAACCATTGCTGATGAAAATGAGAAAATGATTCGTGAATGTCATGTATAAGCGCGAAGAATGCAACTGTAAAAAAACACCTGAATCAAGAAATGACGAATTCAATAGATTTAACTCTATTTTGAATCAGTATGATATAATAAAATAAACATCGAAATATAAATAAAGAAAAAAAATTTCTTTTGGTTACTACATACATAAATTACTAAAAGAAAAAACTTCCAAAAATTTAGAAATTTGTTACAGTGTTATGAATAATTAGATTAAAATTGCAGTTTCTATGAAACTATTTGAAGCCTTTTAAACTTCCTCTGAATAAAAAAAGAATTCACCAGAAAATGTTAACGTCTGTAATATAGAAGTTAACGTATCCGACTACGTTCGGAACTGTGATTTAAAAAAGCGCATAAACGGATAATATTCATGATATTTAGTGTCACTTAGATTAGAATACCTATATAAAACTGTTTTAAGGACATTTTGACAAAAAAAAATTATTTAAGTACAACATTTTCAGCAAAAAATTAACTTAGAACAACCTTTTTTCAAAATATTCTCTTTTTGTAAAAAAATGCTTCTATTATAATAATATTTTGCCTGTATACAGCTCAGACCTCTGTACAGAGGCTCAATTACGATTTTTGAAAAATTCACATTATTTTCAGAGTTACAAACCCTTGAAATAGTTAACGGCGTTTTTTTCTTAAAATTTCTCCCCTCTGTTGTCTTAAAACATGGATAAACCCACTTCTAAGTTATATATTTCAAAATTCTAATTGAGCCTCTGTACAGAGGTCTGAGCTATATACAGGCAAAATATTATTATAATAGAAGCATTTTTCACAAAAGAAGAATATTTTAAAAATGGATCATTCTATGTTCATTTTTTTTCAAAATATTTTACTTAAATAGTTTTTTATTGTAATGCTATTCTTAAAACAATTTTTTACATTTTCTAATCTAAGTGACCCTAAGTATCATAAATATTATCCATTTATACGCTTTTGAAAAATCATGGTTCCGAGCGTAGTCGGATACCTTCAATCAGATTTAAGAGCTTAAAAAAGGAAGAGTAGGAATCGATAAACAAGTATTCCTTTTGTCGAGGAGTTTCTCAATTACCTTATTCATAAACTCGATATTCAAAAATTCCGAGCTAGAAAAGGTAAACCCATACAACTGAGATGTAACGTATTTTATAAATCTGTAGAAAGAAATAAAATAATTACATGAAGTTTTTTGGTTGTATAATATCTTTTTTTATACAAGAAATGATTGAAGGTAGGACTGTGTGAAAGGAATGGTAAAAGGCAAAAATGAGAAGTTTCAATTGTACGGGAAATTTACGTGATTAAAAAATCGCTTCGCGAATGCATTTGTTGTTAATAGGTACTATTAATGATGATGAATCAGAAATTAATTTTGTAATTCGTGGTTTAAAAATAAGAGTTAAAAAACAAATAAAAGAAATAAAAAGTTCCGTGCTATAGTTTTAAAATAGAATTTCATGAAAAAGGGATTTTTGTATGAAAATGAACGAAGTTGACGTATTTTTAATGTTCCTTTTTTGTTAATTATTAAAAATATAGGATTGCAGTTTTTTTAAGAAATTGTGACTTTCGTGAGTTTCTCAAGGGTAAAAGAATAACAATAAATTGGACTTTCCCATGAAATTAGCAAGTAATAATCCTCGCACCACAATATTATCCCAGATTCTCGTTGCTTCACAAAAGAGCACATTCCTTTCCTTTTGTTTTTTCCAAGTAGTTATCCGTATCCCAATCTACGCAGCATCTTAATATTGGAAAATAAACGTAAACTGTATTATATTTATAACAACACTCCTTAGAATTTGAATTTGAAAGAAGTAAAATAAGAAGAACACCGGTTTGGTGGCACGGTTGGTTTGTCACTGGCCTTCTCCACCTAAGGTTGCCGGTTCGACACCGGCCCAAGTCGATGGATTTTCGTCATGCATAAAATCGACAACGGCCATGTCGTATGATTAGACGGCATGTAAAAAATATCCCTTGCATGCCTGTTTGGCTTGGGTGCTCTTGGAAAAATTAAAATCGTAAGTATGGTTTCGCATCGCCAGAGTTCAGGTGCTTGTCACTGGGGAGGAAACTGGGCGTCAAAATTACATTGCGGCAATTTGTATTCCTCCTACGTGGTGCCTCACTAAAAAGGGATACCAGCTCCTGGGGAATGTACTAGGTCTGCATAGGTTAAATACCAATGCGGAGCCCAGATAGAGAAGAAGAAATTAGAAGAGCTGCATTTTTCTCTCTTGTTGATATAATGCCTTTTAAAAAAAATGTTAAAACTTGCAACTCCTCTTTTATAGTACCACTACGCGGTTATAAAACTAATCCCAAGGATCAGGTTAAAAATCAAATGGATTGGGAAATTTTCTCCCTCTCTTTTCTTTTTCTGTTGCATATTACCGGTTGATTCAAAATTAGTGTGACCAATTTTAAAAGCATAAAACTATTTACGATAAATTTCTATCGCTTTACTTCTGGTTTTATTTCAAAAATGAAACATTTCAATTACTAATCTAACCATTTTTATTAGTGAAAGTAAACTACAGAACTGAAATTAAATCCTCAAACCCGGAACGAAATTTTACAGCTTTTGAAGAATGGTTGTTCAAATTCTGTAAATAATAAAGCATTTAAAAATCAAAAAAGACATTTTTCTATTGTATTATTATCTAAACTTCAAAAAAATAATAAAATTTGGTTCGCAATCAAAAGCTTCAGGAAAAAAATGTGAACGAAAGGAAGTTCTTAATGAAAGAGAAAAAGTTTAAAAGAATTATCGCTGTAGAAAATCCTTTGCCTCAAAAACCTGTGGCAAAGAAACTATAGATACAGCAATCGACAATTTATCGTTAGATAAAGAAAATTGGCTATAAAAAGTAAATTCTCCAGTCTGACATTAAATGTCTATTAAGACAGTAGAAAAACGAAGAAAACGTTCTTAGCCTCTGTATTTAATGTTACGCAAAGGTAAATACAAAACATGGATAACTTCTGATGAAGCAATGTTTCGTCTATCATTCACAACTGGAAAAACGAAGGTTCAATACATTTCCAGCAAAAAACGTCGCAGAAACGTAGCTGTTTTGAAAAATACAAGTTGGCCGTCTGGTGTTATGGTATGGACGGAAATGTCCTCTCAAGGCTTAACAAAACCATTTTTTGTTGAACTAAACTTTAAAATTGAGCTAAATACTATCAGAATAAAGTTTTGAAATTCTTGATCAAAAAAAGTAAACGTCTTTTCCCTCAAAGAAACTTTGTTTTTCACCAAGATTCTGCACCAAGTCATACTATAAAATCACCCATAAAATGGCTGAAAGATTAAAAAATAAATTTTCTGCCTCCTGATAAATGACTATCACTATCCCCTGTCTGTGTTCCTTGCGATTATTTTGCATGGAGATACTTTAAAATCAATTAAATAGACGTAAAATAAGAACATTTCAAAGGACTTCAAAAAGCAATTTAAGAGAGAGTTGGAAAAATACCCCAAAATGGTCGAAAAAACTTTTAATTAGCCGAAACTCTTACTAAAATGTGCAGTGCTATAAGAAATCACATTGAAAATTCCAAGTAAATAACTTTATTCAATAAAAATTTATGATCCTCTGAAATTGGTCACACTCTTTATGAATCAACCGGTATTTGTGTTCATCTAAATGTTATGGATTTAATTTGATCATGCGTGGCACAAAATCATGAAATTCGAGAACACAGGATTACGAGTAATGAATTGTTAATAAGAATTCCTGCTCATTAAGATTTTTACTAAAAATTAATTTCAAACATCTGTCTTAAATATTAAGAATTAATAGTCAATGTCCCTCTAAAAATGACTTCCTCTTGTTTTCAACAAAGTGGGGTGGGAGAATCTGCAAAGCAAATATCTCATTTTGGAGTGCGAAATTTGTCTCCATAGTGGACTAGAGCAACAGAGTTCTAAAACTGGTGGAAGGTGGAGATGAATTCGTCTACCTCCCTGGTGCAAATGAACTAGATTTAAGTGCCACCGGGCCAGCCAAGTGAAACGTGGTGTCATTTTGGTGGTCCTCTAGTTTCTGATGCAAAGGTTTCGTCCTGGGTAATATGGTCCACTAATCACTTTTCAAGTTCGCGCTCTCACGTGAAAACTCATTTACAATTTGTTGCTCCTCTAATCTTTGTCTAAGGACATTC
>BMAV01005850.1:441063-451761 GCA_019973955.1 Trichonephila inaurata madagascariensis | reverse complement strand
CATGATTTCAACATTGGTGACAAACATGCTCACAATGGAGATGGAATCATGATATGAGTCGACATATTTTTGGAAGGCCAAACAGATTTGCAGGAGCTCAATGGAAGCACTATAAATAGCCGAAGATATCTCGATGAAATCCTTGATCAATATGCGAGATCATTTGCTGCTGCTATTGATGGTAATTTAGTTTTGTGGATCGAAACTGCTCGAGCCCATCGACCTATTCTTTCAGACAGATAGATTTTGATTAGGGCATTAAGCGAATTTAATATCTGTATCATTCAACTGACTCAAATCCACAATACAGCGAACTATTTTATCTGTGCACTATTATGGTTGAGGTAATTCTTTCCCCGCCAGCCTATATGAGTTGTAACAGAGCAGGTTCTTTCTGACTGGATCACGTGTCCGACAAATTAATCGTATGGTATAAAACTGATACCTATCATTCAATGACTACGAAAGGAGCGATGAATGGAGCTTTTTAAAAATTGATATTATTCGATATATAAATCATTACTTAAGATCATAAAATGTAATATAGATTAAATAAATGTATAAATATTATACGGAAATTTTCTTGAATTTAACTATATTGCTTCAAAAGTTAACTCCAAACACACTCTCCCGTACTTTAACCTTAAGAGTTCTTTTTTTATTTTGCAAAGATAGAGTAGAGAGAGAGAGAGTGAACTAATCCCTAAGATTATTTATTAATTTAACAGCTGCAGATTTAACACCAGAATGTGGGTGTAGAAATATTGCGTTAATCGATAGTTAAAGACAATGGATTGTTAAAAGTGATTGATAGTTGAAAGCGCTTTTCTGGCTTTTATCATCTTCTCGGGAATAGATTTCACATAGGGTGGCACATAGAAATGAAGTCTGTGACTGCTCAAACGATCTATTGAATAGGGCAATGTGGATATGTTTTGTGTCTACCATACTCCCCAGATGGACGTACTTGGATTTCTTCTTTTGAGGCTACATTCAGAGAGCGGTCTACTGAAATTATGTTAAGTCTTATTGTCAATGGGCTCGATTCATGAAGTCACGTGATAAAAACAAACACGTGTTCTCCATTGAATGCAAAACAAACATTAAACTAATTGTACATATTGTTCCATTTGTAAAACTCAGATAAAATTTCAAATTTCATAAATGGGTAAAGATCTTTAAATGTTAGGGGGGAAAATTTCTTCAAAAAGATTTTTTTTAATTAAAAAAAATCATATTTTATGTTTATACTTTTAAATAAAATGCATTTTGTATACATATGTACTTTTTAAGAGAAAGTTTCTGCAAAGAGCAAAACTTGGCAACAACGGAGCGCGTGAACTGATTAGCTGGAAACACTAGACAGTTTTATCGTGTGACTATGACGTCGCATGAGTTTTTGAATTGATTGGCTAGAATCACGTGACTTTCCCTATCATGTGACTATGATGTCACATGAATTGAGCCCATTGCTGCTGTGCGTGACATCCTTGACATTTTTGGTAACGTAAGGCCGATTCATGCTCTTTTGGGTAGTCACTCTTTCAAGCACCTATTGTTAAATACTTTATTGTTAAAACGTTTATTTCTTTTGACTTTATCTGTCTTTTTTCATTTATCTATTTTTTTATACTTATTTACGGTCTAACAGACACACACGCGTCATTTCCGTATAAGCATGTAAATCTTCTTATTCCAATCACTTCTACTTGTCTTTACGTTTTTGCCAGATATTTTTGAAACACCCTGTGTGTATATGTGTATATAGGGGGGTAGGTAATAAGGGGTCATTTAAAATGGATTAATAAGCCAGTGAAAAAAATGAAGGTTATTTATACAGTAATACAACTAAAGAAATACATTAATTATTTATCAATATCAAAATCTGTTTTACCGTTTTGAAAGCAAATTTTTAAATTCGATTTTCACGAATGAAAAATATTAATAAAAGCTAAATTTGAGTTGAAAAATGAATATCATTAATAAAAATTTCTTAAAAAATATTTCAGTTATGTTAGCGCACTGAACCCAAATCAAAGCGTTCTAACAGTTATTTTTCTACGGATCAAATTTGTTTTCTAAAAAATAATGTAGTTTTATATAAATGAAAATTTTCTTACTAACATTTTGATAACCCCCAAGAATTTTTGAAAAAAGAAGAATTTACATATTTTGTGTAGGCTCTAAATAAGGATTGTTGAAATGGGACACGTTAAAATGAAAATATGGACAAACAAATTTTAACTAATTTAAATTTCTGATATCAACACATTGAATCTTCCATTTTCTTTCTTTTTTTTTTTTTTTTTTTCATCTATCTCCATTTGATTCCTTCGCCAAATATATCCTTTTGAAAAGGTTACTTTATCGCGATAGAAATTCAGTTTCTTCGGTAAAAAAGTTTTCCGGTGCACTGAATAAGTCTGCAGGAAAACTCGTTTTACAGATACTATGGAAAGAAAAAGTCATTTTTTAACATAATTTTGCCAATAATTTTCTTCCGAGTTCAGTTATATGCTTGTTGATAAAAAGTGAAAATAAAACTGAATCAAGCGTTATCATCCGAGAAATGGAAATGATATTCATTACTTTTCCTTTTCTGAATGAAGAGATGAAAAATTTGCAAAAATAAATTATTAATAGGTTTATTTTCCAAGGCCTTTAAAATAAGTAAATAAGACATGTTTCTTCAAAATAATATATTACGATTAAACAAGCAACCAAGATTTATTAACTTGATTAATTTTTCTGCGTGAATGATATAACTTGTTAACAATTTAATATTTTAATATCATTGCTTTTAAACAGTGTTGCGTGCATGTGTCTAAGTTTTTCTTGCGGTGTAAATTAATTTATAGTAAAGGCAAATTGTTTGCAAAAAGCTGAGGAAAAACTATAGATACTTTAAAATCAAATTCTAAATTTGAAATGTTCAACAAAATCTGAATTGAAATTTAAGTTTTGACTAAGCATAAAAACTTTCAAATTTTACTCAAATTTAACAAATAAACATATTAAACTCTTAAAAAATCTACATTTCAGTAATAATTATTTAATTATAAAAATTATAATAAAGGAATATTTGAAAATTACTTAAAATTTCTTCTATATATTGATATCAATTCGAAATTATACTTATTAACAATTTATACTTCATTTACTATCTTAGAATTTTTATTAGAGTTTAATTAATTTACTTTTCTCTTCTCAAGTTTTATCACGGTTATTAATTTGGAGCTTATTAGCGCATTAAATATCTTAAGGCAACAGACAACAAATCTTGTAAAATATCCAATTCTGAAAAAGATATAAAATTTTCAGGCCTATATAACAGCAACTGTTCTTTCTTTGATTCCTATAATCAACGGAGTACCCAGAAGGACCGAGATATGTGCATCAGGACTCTGAAAAAAATTTAAAATTCTATATGAAAAAAAAACTCAGCTTAAGTCATTTTTCTAACTGGCAGAACGATTAATATCTAAAGAAAGATTTGTATCTGGAGCAGTGGTTACTTAACGTATACAGCTTTTGAGCTAACGTATCTTTTTTTGAAATTCTCTACTGTGAGCCACCAACCAAAAGAACTAACGTATTTTTTAAAAAATCTTACATTTATTTATTGCCTATAAATTTACATTTCCAGTAAATATGAAATCAGTTTGAATTAAACTATGTATAAGAAAAAGAGAGAAAAATTGAGTTGTATACAAGAAATAAATTTAAGTGTTTTTAGCAATAAACAAATAATATAAAAAAAAAAATTTCAGTCAATTCCTACTTAGATCAACAAAGAAAAATTTTATTTTGGCTACTTTTTATTAAATAGTTACAAGTAATATAAATATGTATATACATAGGACAGAATCACAACATTAAGTGGTAATTCATTTTTATTCATTATCATTATAAAGTATCGTATTGTCATCCAAAGCAATCGTGTCTATAAAATTTCAGTTCAACTGAATGCTTTAAAACGTGAGAAAAAAGCCTTTTCAAGTTTTGACACAAGTTGCCAAAAGGGTCGTTAAGTCACCAAAAATGATGCCAACGTGGCTGTATTTATAATTCTTTGAATAATTAATTTTAATCAATTAATTTTTATTAATTATAATTAAATTATTGTATTGCCATCCAAAATAGTCATGTATATAAAATTTCAGCTCAATGGAGCACTTTAAAACGTATTTTATTAACGATAGAAAATTCCACCAAGATAAATAAATAAATATATAGAGAGTGTGAGCTAATAGTAGGAATTGAATAACAGTCATAATAACAGAGAGAGAGATTCTTATATCAGATGTATTAACTTTAATAAGAAGGATAGGATTCCTTTTTTGTCTTTAACAAATTTTTGAATGTTAGGAAAGTAGGTAGTGACTGACTTTGAAAACAGTTGTCCAATCAGTTAGTCTTTCTGTCCTTATTTTTAATAAATTTCTAACTGGAAAAAGAAATCTCACTCAGATATGTAAAGATGAACATTTCTCTCATTTTGAGGCAAACCTGAACCAAAATTGGGTATTTTTCTATAGCAATAAAAGGCCAAATATTTTCAGAGTTTGAAGAAAGTTATCTTACAGATAATTCTTTTTGAATATCGGTTAATACCCACTCTATTGTTTTCTTGAAAATCAAACTATATCATGACAAAAGTAAAGAACACTTCAGGGTCAAGCTGTAAAAAAGGCCAACTGAGATAATAACGTAATCTGCTAAAAATATATCTATGAGCTACTCTCGGTTCGCGATCGACAATTGGGTGATATCAGATATAGAGGTTCTGGTTATCCATTGTGGTTTCTTAGAAATATCACAAAATGTTTTCAACCACATGTTTATGCCACAGGATGTCATTTCATATGATAACTGTCATAACGTATGGTATTTGTGACACCCTTACAACAAGGTGGTACGTCAGAGAGATTCTACGCCTCGTAGTGTTTTCATATCTTTCACAAATCCCTGGGCTCATATTTAAGTTAGCATAATGCCCAGCCGCACACAACAGCTTAATGTTGAACACATCCCTGGTAAGACGGATAGTAAGATATCCAATAGGAGAGCATCCAATACCAAGAAGTATAATAACTTGCATCAGGGCTAAAGATGAGACAAAACATTGATTTTGTGTATGTGTTTATAGTTGTCTTTTCTGAAAAAACGCTCCATTCCAATAATCAGAGTTTAAAATATATGTTGTGAACCATATGGATCAAGTGGGTAGAGCGTAGCTGTCACTCATGAAGGTACCACGTCGCCTATCTCGACGAAAACCATGGGTAACGGATTCAGTCTTAATCTTGTTCTTGGCTTCGGCGTTACTAGATGTGCTATTGCTTACTCGGATATATTTCAGCCTAATATTTTAATTTGGTGACTTAATTTGCAAAAGAGTATTAAGTTTATTGTTACCAATAAATCCAGAAAAATACTTTCTATAGGATTCCAGATTATTTAAATAGCACAACACACACGCATCATATTTTTTAACATTTACATCATATTTAAGAATATACGGCTCATTTGAATAAGGTCACGACCACTAGACCTGTGATAGCTGGAGAAGTGTTCGGTATAGAGATATATTACTACGGGAGACGGTAAATAGTATTAAAGAAAAGAGCTGATTTGTTTGTTAAGACACAGGTTATATATAAAAAACAGTCTATTTTTTATAATGCATTAAATCTCAGGTAAGGTTCGTCTAACACGTGGCAATCATTCATAACTATACAAACTTCATGCGAAGCCATTTGTTTAACGAGGTGGCCAAGAAATACTCTCAGTAATAAATCTTATTCTTCCAAAAGTCTGGCATTAGCGCTTGGTAGGTCCTGGTAGGAGATAACGACGTGCAATGAACCATTCCAAACATATTCCAGGAAACTATGCTCCAAAGACTTGGCGAGCCTATGTAGAAAAGAGAATATCCACTGTTCAAGAAAGTCATCAACACTATGTGACCTTGCATTTTTCGCAAAAGAAAGAAAGTTTGAATCCGTAAGCACTCCAAAATTCCTCACATAAGCTTCGATGACATCATCCCTATACTGTTGAGGGATGAAACTATTCACATCAAAGGGATTCAGAGGTGTACTCAGGAATTGATTCCCTCTCGATCAAATATGTCGATTTACTTCATGTTGAAAGCATGATAGCAAGCTCTGCGTTCTCCTAGATGAAGAATTATAGAGAATCATTTTGTGTGCAAAATTTCTGCTCGTCAATGAAAAAAATTCCAATAGTGGTATGTTTGGCTCCTGTGTGTTGGGCTACGAGGACTTCATACCACTACATCGCCTGGCGTAAAGGTTTCTTTCTACTTGATGTCTACGTACTGCTTGCCTGGAAATCGCCTGTTACTCTGGAAATCTCCAGCAGCAAAAGCAAGATAACAAAATTGGTCTTCAGCCGTTGTCTGCCTATGTCATCATCAAGTAGTCATCCTGGGCAAGTTGCCTCTTTCTTGAATGACCTTGATCTGGTTTTTTGGTAACGTTACTATTTTTTTCAATTCCTACTATTAGCTCACAATCTCTATATATTTATTTATTTATTTTTATCTTGGTGGAATTTTCAATCGTTAATAAAATACATTTTAAAGCGCTCTAATGAGCTGAAATTTTGCATGCATGATTATTTTGGATGACAATACAGTAATTATTATAATTAATAAAAATCAATTGATTAAAACTAATTATTTTAAGAATTACAAATACAGCCACTTTGGCCTCATTTTTGGCGACTTAGCAACCATTTTGGCGACTTGTGTCAAAACTCGAAAAGGGCTTTTTTCTCACATTTTAAGCGCTCATTTAAGCTGAAAATTTCTATACACTATAGTTTTGGGCAAAAAAACCCGATAATTTAATTATAATTAATTAAAATTAATTGACTGAAACTAATTATTTAAAGAATTACAGATACAGCCACGTTGGTTTCATTTTCAGCAACTTGGGTCAAAACTTTAAAAGATTTTTTTCTCACGTTCAACATTCAGTTGAACTGAAATTTTACAGACACAATTGTTTTGGATGATAATACGATACTATAATGATTATTAATAAAAATTAACTACCACTTAATGTTGTGGTTCTGTCCTATGTATATACATATTTATATTAATTGTAACTATTTAATAAAAAGTAGCTAAAATAAAAATTTTCTTTGTTGATCTAAGTAGGAATTAACCTAAAAAATTTTTTTTATATTACTTGTTTTATATATATATAAAATTAATTCCACTACACGGATACCACTAGTAGTGTCACTTGTAATTATAGAGCCACTTACCCTTGAGACTGACCGGCTGCAAGCCCGCTAACGGCTATCCATCTCGATGAATCACTTAAATGGTTGTGATAACTTTTTCTCATTACAAACAATGAAACTTGAGAATTTTAAAGCAATATTCACAGCACTACAAGCAAAAGGCCCAGATACTTAAAAGGACAAGTTAAAAAGTCTTGTTACAAAACTATCGCTAAGCATCATTTATTCCAAATAGGTGGCTAACAATGTGCTTTCCCTTCAAAATACGAGTTACGAATTTTATCAATTTCATTGGTGGTAATTATGATTTATAATAAAAAATATGACGTTTATTTTAGATTTCAGAGTGTAAAATACTATTACTATGCCATAAATTTTCTATTTTTTAAAATTATGTTAAATTAAGTAAAAATGTAAGGAAATAGTAAATATGTAGCATTAACATATTAAGCAAATGTTCAAACTCAGCTACGAGGTAAGCAAAGCTGAAAATGTTTGTGTGTTTTATAATACCTGCCTTTCTTTTCTCTTAATTTCGCAATATTAATAGTAAGAAATCCAAGTTAAAGAAAAAATTAATGGTACTGAAATTAATACAAAACAAAATTACCACAAAAATATCTAAATTTATCAAACAAGTCATATATTTATCCTATTGTGAAGTCTTGCTGAATGGAATTCACAGAGCAACAATTTTTAAAAATAAGTGATTTTTTCAAAAGCCTTTAAAGTATTCAGCAACATATTAGACGTAGAAAATAAAAACAAAAAACTCTTTTTTATGAATTTTGATAGTATGTCCAAAAAGGAAAAATTCCAATTTCAATATTTAAATATCTTACTCAAGATAAAGTACACAAATAATACCTAAAACCCACACAAAAGGCGTAGCGATATTTATGAATAGGTATAAAAAGCAATTGTTAGAAATATCCACAGATTAAATCAAGGTAGCAGTATACTTATTCTAAAGGTACAATTTAAGAATTATAACAGGTAATTTTATTCTAAATAGCATTTTACACAGTTTGTAATATTGTTCTGTGGATCAGGACTCGAGGATTTTATGCAATCAGTCTCAAAAATGAAGACAGTTATACAGGAGCGATGGAAATTTATTTTAGACAAACAATCCTTGAAATATAGGATACAGCAATAGAATAAATCTCAGAAGGCCTTCGTACCTTCTACGGTGCTCAGACACAACTATCAATATCTAAAATACAATTATGTTAAAGATTATTCCCAAGTACTCGCTCGTCCTACTCAACAGCCGAAGCAACCACTAATCGCTGGTTGACTTTTCAACGGTCAAAACAAGACTAACCAAATTTCGACGAGCGCCTCCCTATTTATAGTCTGTACGGATTTTTTTTCGAAAAATCCGCTTAAGTCATAGATCATGGTATTAGTAGATTTCTCCAGTAATTTTCAGAAGAATCCATAGCCTCTTGATGTCAAAAATAGTCGCCTCCATGGTAGCCGAAAATGATGCCAACTTGGCTCTATCGTCAAGAATTTGCCAAATTTCCATTGAATCGCCATTATAATGTAAGGAATGGTGTTGCTTACAGATATTACAATTTTAACATAAAATAAATTCAACAGGAAGTAATATTAACGTATTACACAACAAGATATAAATCATTTACACTATTTTAAGTATTCATTACACAAAATTCGTAACAATATTATTTATTTTGTCATAATTCCTATTAGTTAAATTATTACTCAGCAACTGAGACATATTCCTAGTTATTTATACATTTATATTCCTGGAATTCTAATTAATATATATAGTTATTGTCATAGTCATACCCATATTACAGACAGACAGATGCATAGACACATATAGATATAAAATGCAGCTCGTTTCAGTTCTTCTCTATTTGCATAAAATGGGGGAGGGGGTAAACGAATGTGCGTTGGAAGTAGAGAATCAATACAACAGAACATAATGATAACCAATGAAGTAATAGAAAGAAAACCTCACATCATGAAGTGATATAATTGAATTGATTCGTGAATCTTTAAGTCTTAAGTTAATTTTGAGTATTAATTAAGGAGTGTTGACGACATCAATGGCATTGGAAATATTGGAGAAGGAATGTTTAGAGCATCGAGAGCACTGAGAACGGTTACGCGGAAATGTTTCGGGACATCAAAGAAATGTATGAAAAATCCGATACATCAAGGAAATGGAAAATTATTAAAGAATATTCAGAACATATCAAAGTAATTTCATAGAGGAATATGCAGGACATACAAGGAATGCAGATATAGAAATTAGCGGTGTGCAAGGAAGTAATGTGCTCTTATCCAATTTACGTCTTTCGAGGGCAGCGTAACTGTCACTAAGAAATGATCTCAATGTGTAAAACAAATATTAAATGACGATGTTCATGATGAGTGCATCGATGCTTCACTTTTTAGCTTCTTTTGATGAACACTTTAAGGTTTCGTTTTATTCACCAAATAAAATAATTTTAATATTCCGCATAACGATATATCACGAAAACGAGACTCGAACCCATAGCTCCCTATTCACCAAAAATTCATCATTTACATCTTTGTACACACATAAAGTTTTTACACTTCTAGTTCAGTAACCAGAAATGAACTTTTAAAAGGGAGAAAGGTATATTAAGAATAACTTCTTCATTTTTATTATACTTAGCTGAAATAAGAAAAGTTACAGTTCAGAAAAGTTCAATTTCAAAATAAACAAATCTCCATGATTTTTATGTTTTAAAGAAGTAATCTACTTGCATAGAAGTATGTAAAAAATTTAAATGTCGAATGGATTTGTAAAATTTAATGGCAAACAACAAAATGTACGAAAAGAAATACTTAAACCCATTTATACAGGGTGTCCCAAAAATAACGCTCCACAAGTAGTTGTGAGTACATAAAAAGTGCCACAAAAACTGTACCTGTGCGATCCATAGTTGACGAGAAAATGCGACAAAAGTATGACGTCACAGCCGTATTGGACACATCAATAGCAGTATTTGCAAATATTTAAGAAGTCAGATCTTCAAAGTGTCCATTGTGCATATCGAGGCAAATGTTGCAACAGCTCGGTGTCCACCGATGGCCAACTTGGTCCATTTTTGTTGTCAATACGTCTTGATACACCAATTCCTTGAGATTGCCAAACAAAGAAACCCCCAAAGCCATGAGATCTGGCGATAGGGAGGGCCATAGAACCATACTCCCATGTCTGATCCATCGGTCGGAGTATTCTATATCCAGCCAATCATGTACAGGAGCGCAGAAATGAGCCCCTTCATGAATTCCTCATCACTTACTGCAATTTTCTCGTCAACTGTGGATCGTACGGCTACAGTTGTTGGGCATTTATTTGTACTCCTTAAGAGGAATCCGGCTGTACAGAGTTTGTGCGCTGTTTCTGGAAAA
>BMAV01005850.1:410041-436063 GCA_019973955.1 Trichonephila inaurata madagascariensis | reverse complement strand
AAAACAATTCAAGAACCCTGGAAGGAATTATGAATAGTCATATATAATTGCAAAATTAAGTCATTGGAGGGTGAGAGATTTCAAAGATCACAATCACGAAGAAGTATCAAAATATTGAGTGTATGGTTAACCAGATTTTCAGTATGTGTTTTTCTGAAATAAGATTAAGAATTGTTAATTTCTTTTTTCATTTTTCTGCGATTTTTCTATCATTTTAACCAAAATGATATATATATATATATATATGTAAACTCTCTGAAGTGCCAAAAGTCATGGGATAGCAATATGCACATAAACCATTTGTAGCGGCATCGAGTAAGAATTTCGTAAATGAGTAGTATATCTTGTCTGGGCTTTCATTAGTACACAAGGGCTTTATGTGAAAAGTATTCCGGACGTGATTATGGCCACACGACGGAAATTAACAAACTTTGAAACTGGAACGCTTTTTGGAACTAGACTCATTTTGTTTCGAAAATTTTTATGGAGGTCATCCTTCCTTGATACTGTTACAACTTTTGGTGGGTGAAAAGCAACCAACGACTCCAATGAATTGAATAATAACACATTTATTAAAGGATAAACACAAACAAATGACTACATGAAGACAAATCGACATTTATGTACATAGAAATATTAAAACAAATTATTTACAGTAATGGAAAAACGTACTCGTTGTAAACAAACTTTACAGCTCTCCAGAAACGGCTCTTTAGAATAGTTCCACTTGTTGGAGCTCAGACAGATAACTCACAAGCAGATTCTGAACTCGATTGACTGAATTTTGAACTCGGGGTTAGGGGTTGATTCCTCACATAGATTTCCAGTAGGATCGATTCCAGAGATCTCTTGAGGGTTTCTTGGTAGTATAATTTTTTGCCAAATCTGTTACAAAGGACGATAAAATTTCCAATCGGGTGATCTTGCACACATCTTCTAGGGTTGATACCATCTTATTGAAGTTAGTGATGAGAAGAGTACTTTCCCTGTAAAACTCCTAATCTCTCAAGCAGTGTATCATTGCAGTGAAAACAACATACTTGGTGCGTTTCATTACATAGTTTCAACAGCGTGCCAAGAAAACATTATTTCAGACATTATCTCTCAACATGAACAGTGCTGTGCACTACGGTGTTTACTTCATGACTAGCGATATCTGTTAGAATAATTAGTGTTACCAGTGAAGCAACACTGGGAGTAAGAAAACAGCAACAATTAATGTGAGACGTACAGCCAACACTATAGTTATGTTCGTGAGTATTGGTCAAAAATTTATATTGATGGGTGGAAGCAACAAAAGACTGACTGAAGAATCTTTACCAAAAATACGCCATAAACCAGTGCTTCTCAAACTGTGGGGCGTGCCACCCTAGGGGGGCGTGAGAATATTGAAAAGTCGTAAACAAAAGATTATTAAAAAAAATAGTAATTTATTGAAAGCAAACAAGAAAAAACCTTTACACTGATATAATACAAATATAAATTTATCAGTACTGCTCCATGTATTTCATAATTAATTTAACAAAACTAAATTAAGAACAAGTTTAATAATTATCAGTGACCCCATGGGCTTGTGTTATGCATAAAATTATATTCAAAAATTAACACTTATCTTGAAAATTTATACGGCTTATAAATCTCTTGACTGCCGTTTAAACGTTAAGCGCTTTGCTCCCCAATGCCCTCGTTTTGCACTTGGGCACGCGTCTGTGGTGTTGGAGGGAGGGGGGAGAAAGGGAATAAACTAAGCAATTCCTACAGAAATAGGTAAATCCTTTGCAAATACTGTCAAAATCCTTTTATTGCATTCCAAAACCTTCTGAATAATATTATGGATAGCAGTAAACAGAAAAGATCATATTTTTGAAAGGCGTATATATACGTCTGGGGCACTTAACACTTTAGCTGAGCGAGACGTTTATGTACGTCTGAGGCACTTAAGAGGTTAAAATCGTCTTGTAGCTTTAGCGTCAAAGTATCGTATTATCGAATTCAATACATTGTTATTGTATGAAGGGGGCGCGATGAAAATTATGATTGAATATTGGGTCACAAATATTGAAAGTTTGAGAACCACTGCCATCAGCTGAATCCCCTTTTCAGAGCTCGTAAGCATATTAGTGGGATTTTAGAAGACGACTGCAAAAGAGAACTTTACTTTGGAAGGTCAGTCACGATTTCAGTTAAGGCTGTCTTCGGCTAATGTTAAAGCATAGGACCCGAATTCGGAATATTTTTTCATTTATAAAAGTACTCGAATATTAATATTATATATTCTAGCTTCACTATCCTCTAGAGAATCACTTTTTATCATATTACTCATTTTTATCTCAGTTGGCGCATTTTTTCTTTTATAAAATGTGTTTCGCCTTTTTTCTCCTACATCGTAATGTTAAATGAGCTACACTTTTACATTCTAAAAGGAAAAACTAGTTATTTGTTGAATATTTTGAAATTTTAAAAACACTTTATTATAAACAAATACATGAGTAATGTGTCACAAATGTTTATGAAAATTGAGGCATTTCTTCTGTCTGAAAATGTGCTCCGCGTTAAGTTCAAGCTCTCCTACAGAAAACATCCTTAAAAAAAGATGGTGCAAAGGCTCATGTGTGTGGCGTAGTTTTCACGAGACTGGAACCTCGTTCTCAACAATCTGAATGCTGATGTTGGCTCTGTGATGGTGTGGGTTGTTTTTACATATCATTTGCTGGATCTTTTAGTCCAGCTGAATCGATGATTTACTGGAATGGAAGCTTCTTGGAAACCATTTGCAGCCACTCATGAACTCAATGCACCCAAACAATGAAGATATTTTCAGGATAACTATACACCAGGTCACCGGAACAAAATAATTTGCAATTGGCTTTCGGAGAATTCTAGACAATCCAAGTAAGTAATTTGTTCTCTCTAACACTGTACATCCGGGGTGGGCGTCAATCGCAATAGACCGGTGAACCACCAAAACATTTTGGGGTGACCGCCTGAAGATTTTAGCAATTAGTAATTAAAGATTGGCTGAAATATGCAGACTAAGTCTTAAATTGACTATAACAACAGAAATGAAAAAAATGCTTTATTTTCTTATGTATTTTTAATTGTTTGATAATAAATACATCATCTGATATTATTATATTTGTGGCTGTTATTATAATGCTTGTATATAGCATTTTTGCTTCAAACTCCGTTCTAAAAGTGTCAGTTTTTCTTTTATTTTAGTTCTGTAGGTAAGTACATATTCTGTACTTACTATTAAAATATTGTACACCTCTTCTTATCTCACCACACCTACGGCACTGGGCATTGGAGAACACAAAAATTTTTCAAGGGGGGGAGTCAAGGGTCGAAAGCCCCATTCTCATACCATGCCCCAACATACAGCCAAACAATTTTTTTTGTTTGATTTTGTATACTGTCGGGAACAAAAAACACAGTAAAAAATAAATTACTAAATAAAAAAGTTATTAATAACAAAAGACTAAGTTTTACGTACTATGCACATGGGATTATAGTAGCTCGTACCCTGGAGAAGCCTGTCCACCCCTGTTGTACATGAACTCCATAGAATATGTATGAAACTTGATGGAAAGAACAATTCATGTGCGAAAGTCAGCATTGGCAATTTTTTCACAATTATGAATGTCTGTAGATGCTGCATGACTGTGTATTTCGTCAGGGAGACTTCTGACGACTTGTTGTGTCAATGTCACGTTGAGCTGCCGCATTTCTCCGAGCAGAAGCAAGTCCCACACGATACTGCAGGTTGTTCTTTGATTTTTAATACTTCAGTATAGAATTTTAAGAGTTTCTTGTACTGTTCTCTTTTGTTGATCTATTACAGCGTACTGTGAATTTTTGCTGCGCACCTTTCAGCATTATAAATGCCTATATTTCTCAAATATTGCTATTAATACAAATAAATAAATAAAAAAACTACCGCATTTCCAATTTTTTTCTCCAATTTATTAGGTATGCGCATGAAATATAAACAATCTGACTGTTTCAAAGTAAATGTTATTGAAACAAAATTTTAATTTTCTCCCTTTAGACCTTCACATTTTGAATAAGTTTTTCCCTCCCCCCTGGATGAAAGCCTTCTTTCAAATAAATCTTTAAAATTTAAAGTTTTTAAAGAACGTCATGAGAATGGGTTACTAAAAGAGAACATTAAATTATTTTATACTTTATAAATTGTCAGGTAAAAATAACCATACTTAATACATATTTTTAACGAAAAGGGGACACAATGGAAAAATAATTTACTCTACACAATACTTAAAAATTATTTTTAGTCTACTTTTAAAAATTCCCTAGTTCATGAAACTAGATTTGTTTCTTAACAGTGTTTCTTAAGCTGCGGGGAGCGTCCCCCTAGAGGGCGTGATAATCCTAAGTGGGGGACCTATGCATATCGAAAAGTCAAAAATAAAAGATTTTAAAAAAATATAAACGTACTGAAAGGAATCAAAACAAAATACATTCTGAGATAATAAAAAATACACATTTATATTGATATACAGTGGTGTAAGAAATTAAGAGAATTTGCAGACTTGATCGATTATTTCTAGAACTACTGGACCCATTTTAATAGTATTTTATATGTACATACATTGATACAAAACAAAACAAAAAATAACATTCAACAATTGCAATAAACACGCATGATCATGTGTAACACTCGTGGGAGTTGGAAGGTATGGAACAGCGGTTGCAGAATAAACAAAAGAAATGGGTTAAGAGTGGGTATGGTCCCCTCTTACAGCTATACAGGCCTCTCAGCGTGATGTCATATTATAAATAAGGCAGTTTATAGGTTCTTGTGGCAATGAGTCTCACTCGTTCAGCAACGCTGTTTTCATTTCCTGGATGGTTCTCGGAGGGCGGGTTGCGAGTTGCATTTGTCCTCCCCAGAGCGTCCCAGACATACTCTATAGGGTTGGGGCCAAGAGACCTGGCTGGACAACGCATATGGAGAATATCCTCACTCTCTAGAAATTCGTCGACCAGAAGAGCTCTATGTGGTCCCGCGTTATAGTCCATTAAAGTGAACTCGGGGCCACATGCACCCCTGAAAAGGTGAACATAGGACTCCAAGACCTCATCCCTGTACCTCACACCAGTCACAGAGCCACTTTCAAAGACATGGAGGTCATCCAACATGATGCCTGCCCAGACCATTAAACCTCCTCCACCATAATTGTCGATTTCGTGGACATTAGAGGGTCGGTAGTGGGTCCCTGGTTCTCTCCATATGAAAGTACGGCGAGAATCGATGTTTAGGCTCATAGGTGAACAGAACGGTCCCCCATTGATCCATACTCCAATCTCTATGCTGTCTACACCATACTAAACGGACTCTCCTGTCCGTAGACGTGAACGGGACTCAAACAGCAGGTCTGGCAAACAACCCTCTCATGACGTCTTTTTGAAACAGTCACTCTTGATACACGGGTTCCTGCGTCTGCATACAAGTAACGAGAGAACTGAGAAGCTGTAACCTCTCTGTTACGCCTCGCTGTAATCGACAAATGATGATCTTCTCTGGACGTCGTGGCTCTTGGACAACCTTTCCCAGGCTTTTTCTCGATGAATCCAGTATTCTGGAATTGTTTCCATAAGTTACACAAGATGTTTCTACAAATCTGCCTTTAACATTGGCCTGCTTCTATAGTCTTCCCACAATTTGCCACCTCCTTCCATCCTCTAAACGTTGGTGGTCACTCATTTTTACTGTTACAATTTGAATTGAACCGATTGCTTGAAAATAACACCAAGAAATTCGCCGAGGTGTGCTGGCGAACGAAATACGTCCTAACACACGCGCTTATAAAACCAGTTTTTCTGCTGGCTCTGCCTACACACATGTGTACGCTTAAGTATTTGCCATACAAGATTTGCATTTTTATCTAGAAGAAGTGATTTTTCATTCAATTCAGTTTTTTCATGCAATTCAATAAAATATGTAAATTCTCTTAATTTATTTCATCAGTGTAATATACTTATAAATGTATCTATGCTGCACAATGTATTTGATCATTAATTCATCAATATTAAGTTAAGAACAAGTTTAAGCATTACAAGTAATCCCGTAAGCTTTTCATACAAAAAATTATATGAAAAATTTTGATTCTTGATATTTAATACAGTTTATAATTGAAGTCGTATTGTCGGAAACATTGAAAGTTTGAGAAGCACTACCCTAGCATGTTTGAATTTTCATGCTTCGTGATCACTTTTTGAGTAAGTGTTTCATAGATACTTATTGTGTGTATTTGTTTTTCTTTACAATGTTCTTCTACATCAAAGGTTGTTGAAGTAGGTTAAAATAATACAGAAATCATTAAAAATATAAATAATCATTTTTAATTTGGTTTTTTAGTCACAATTATTTTCTTAGTGTACATGACAATCCTATAAGCATACACAAATCTTTTGTTCTTCTGTAGAAATATATTTCTTGAGAGTGTGAACAACATATCCATTGGATAGTGAGTCCTTGAATGTTCTTACGAGGCATTGATACAAAGGAGTCCAAGCAAATGATTCGAAATTTTTTTATTTTCAAATAATAATAATTTATCTTATGTTATTTTGCGTATTTCATAATTCTTCACTCCATACAAATAAGACCAACATTTCCTCCACAATTTGTTTGAACTTCCACATCTAATAAAAGTGAAAAATTAGGGGTGAGGAGATATTTAACTCAAATTATCCTTTTGCTACGTACGATTGTGGTAACAATTTACAAGTGTTAGATTTTTCTTTTATTAAAAAAAATAGTTATGGTTTTGGTATCTCCTCCACTTCGATCATAATGTACATAATTAATTTTAGATTTAATTAATACCTAATATTATTTAAAATTTAAAATAAATGTAAAAGAATTATATCTCTCAACTTAAGTAGTTTAATGTTTCCATGGAACCAGAGTATTAATGGTACCATGAGAAACTTTTTTCAAAAACAAGTAACATAAACAAAATTAAGTCAATCCCTACTTAGATCAGCAAAGAAAAATTTTATTTAAGCTATCTTTTTTTTATATAGTTGCAATTAATGTGAATATGTATATACATTGGACAGAATCACAACATTAAGTGGTAATTAATTTTTATTAATTATCCTTAAAGAATCGTATTGTCCTCCGAAACAATCGTGTTTATAAAATTTCAGTTCAACTGAATGCTTTAAAACGTGAGAAAAAAATCTTTTAAAGTTTTGACCCAAGTCGCTAAAAATGAAACCAACGTAGTTATATCTGTAATTCTTTAAATAATCAGTTTCAGTCAATTTTTTAATTAATTATAATTAAATTACTGTTTTGTCATCCAAAATAATCATGTATATAAAATTTCAGCTCAATGGAGAGCTTTAAAAAGTATTTTATTAACGATTGAAAATTCCACCAAGATAAATAAATAAATATATATAGAAAGAGTGTAAAGTAATAGTAGGAATTGAAAAATGGATCCCAATCTACTTTCTTAAAAAATTATTTATTATATTTTCCGATGCACGATATGCAATTTTTTACCTTAGAAATTGATCTTGAAACTATATCCATCTTATATAATGAATGTACGAGATATTTTGCATTTTTTCAATATTACACTCATTACCAACAATGTTTCATTAGTTCGTGATAATGTATAGGAAAAATAAGAGTCAGATGAGACAGAAGTATGAATTTTTAGGTATCTTAGAGGTCAGAGGACTATTAAAAATTGTCTCTTGTTTTTATCAATTATTTCAAATTTTATTTTAAAATTAAGATTTTGTCTCAGAGATTTGAATTAGATTTTTGGGAGCGTCTTATTCAATAAAAAATGTCCCAAGTTCAATGTTGCTTAAGGTATCCGACTACGTTCGGAACAGTGATTTTGCAAAAGCGCATAAATGGATAATTTTCATGATATTTAGTGCCACTTAGATCAGAATACATGTATACAATTGTTTTAAGGGCATTTTGACAAAAAAAATTATTCAAATACAATATTTTGGAAAAAAATTAACTTAGAATAATTTTTTTTTCAAAATGTTCTCTTTTTGTGAAAAATGCTTCTATTATAATAATATTTTGCGTGTATATAGCTCAGACCTCTCTACAGAGGCTCAACTAGAATTTTTGAAATATATTGCTTAGAAGTGGGTTTATCCATATTTTACGACAACAGAGGGGAGCAATTTTAAGAAAAAAACGCCAACAATTATTTCAATTAGTTGTAACTCTGAAAATAATGTGAATTTTTCAAAAATCATAGTTGAGCTTCTGTAAAAAGGTCTGAGCTATATACAGGCAAAATATTATTATAATAGAAGCATTTTTCACAAAAGGAGAACATTTTGAAAAAAGATTATTTTGTTAATTTTTTGCCAAAATATTGTATTTAAATAATTTTTTTTTGTAAAATGTCCTTAAAACAATTTTATGCATGTAGTCTAATCTAAGTGACACTAAATATCACGAAAATTATCCATTTATGCGCTTTTTTAAAATCACGGTTCCGAAAGTAGTCGGATACCTTAAATGGAATATGTGCAATCTATTCACGCTGAATTGTCACAACTTTTAGACCTTTATAAACTGAATCTCGTCTTTTACAATCAGGACCTATGTTTTCCAGAAAATAGTAAAGTTTTTTTAATTGAAACATAGTACATAATTTTCAAGCTTTTAATGAAGTTTGATTTTCTCTTACCTTATGAATTGTTCTCCTTCTACAGTGTCCTCTTCTTGGACCAGCATAATTATTTAAAAATAGAAATAAAAATTTTAAAAAATTAAATGAAAAAGTTTTGAAAAGGCACACACACACATATACATATTACAGATTACATTTGTACTGAAAATTTTTTATAAAAAATAAAAAAGATCACCGCATAAAAAATATTTTCCACTTCTTATAGTACAAGAATAAGATACTCTGAACTAATTTAAGTAAAGACGCATTATGTACACTTAAATGGATTATCAAGAAAGCAAATGTACTAGATTGAAAAAGTAAGTAAACTTAATTTATTGAATACTATTCATATTTTTCGGAACAATCCAATTAAGCTGTAGTTCTTTTCACTTGATCATAGTACAAATCAAAGATATGTCCAGAATATTTGCAATGCTTGTAAGCAAACAAAATCAAAAATCAAACTTTGAGAGAGGTTTTAAGAAATTTTAAAATTTTTTCCATGTTGAGTAGAAAAATAATAGTAATGCAGTTATTTCTGTAAATGGCATAGTAAAGGCATTGTTAAAGGAGTGATGAATTAGTTGTTTTTTTTTTAAATTTGCCTTATGAATGTGTTATTTGTAATATGTTGTTTTTATCCCTACATTTTATTTCTTTAACTGGATAAAAAGAAATTGTTATGCTTAGATTTGAATTATAATTTTTCTTTTCTGTCATCAGAAGTTTAAAAGCTTTTAATATCTCTCCCCCCCCCCTTATCCTACATTTTATAAATCTTATTTCAAATCATTATAGATTGCTGATTCAGTTCAGCAGCAAAAGAATTGTCAATTTTTTTTCCTATTTGAGTTACGCAAAATATTTCAAAGAATAAGGAGAAGAGTCATTCCAATTGCGATTAATAATTTTTAATGGAAAAAAGCAATAAATATATCTATAAAACTACGCAGAATTATGCTTCGAAATTCAAATTAATCTTTTTTTGAAACAGGGCGTTTTATGGCTTATTTTGAAGAGTAATTTACTACTATTGTCTTATGTATCTCATTCCAAAATGAAATATGTAACAAAATAAACTACTTAGTTTTCAAGAAGATAATCTCGGCGTCAACCCCTGTTTAAACTGCCAGCATTTTGGAGGATTCTGAGAGAGAAGGAGAAAGAAAAGAGAAAGAAGAGAGAGAGGCCCGTGGGCCGAGTGGGTGCAAAAGGACGGTCCCTAACACCCTCTATCAATCCGTGGATCGGGCGGACATTTTCTTGTGTGCTGCGAACGAAAATTGAATCCCAAATTCAATCATCGTTTTGCACTGCTCTCAAAACAAATTTGCAGCCCAAATTGGCTTCATTGACTCGATCAAGCGCCTCCAAATGGGAACGTCAGGGCCGTGATGAAATTGGCCTCGCTTTTTCTTTCGTTCCCTCTCCGCAGTCCAGGTTAGAAATCAAATCAGGCTAGTGCTGCAGCTCGCCTCATCGCCACATTTGGCGACGCAGCCTCCGACAGACACTGCTGCAAATGAACTTAAAAGTTTCTTAATGGTTTTTTTAAGTTAAACCACTTGAGAGTATTATACAAATAAGTTTTTTCTTCAGGGAATTTAATCTATGAGGATTTTGAGTCCTCCAAGACTTCGCGTGATAGTTAATTTCTTGTTTACTCATCCAGCGGAATGTAAAAATAACCTTATCACCCCAAATCTAAAAATTCAGTTTTTAAATTAAGAATGATGCAATCTAGCATCACCCGAGTCTCTGGACCCATCAGAAAAGCCTTTACCAGAAATAGTACGGTTTTAATAGTTTCCGGTTAATTATCAATATAAATAGATGAGATTTCTGAAGCGAAAAAAATGTTTTTAATCATCTTAAATATGTGCATGATTGTTTATTTGTGTTTGTGCTGTGTTGCCGCTTTACTCGTTTGTCCATGAATAAAAATGTAGACCTTTAACGCCTTAAAGCCTCCTCAGTCTTTCTACCATTGCAGCAATCTGACAAAAAGTTTGACTCGATAGCAAAATGCTCTGAACCAAGT
Source organism: Trichonephila inaurata madagascariensis (assembly GCA_019973955.1). NCBI lineage: Eukaryota > Metazoa > Arthropoda > Arachnida > Araneae > Nephilidae > Trichonephila > Trichonephila inaurata. The sequence goes on along the minus strand of BMAV01005850.1, from coordinate 425,335 downwards.
CCGAAATATGATACATACACATACATATGTATAAATATTGATTCATACATATTTAGATATATACTGATATCCAAAATTAAGGTTACGAACACAAAAAATGTAACATCTTTGCATATAATTTTCTATTTGTGATAAAGTTTTGTGTGTATACGTTCCTCATACTCTGAGAATAATCATGCTAACAAATAAAATTTTAAAGGGAATTACTTTTCGAAATATGCAACTTAGTTCAAAAAATGTCAAAACATGCAGTGTAATAATTAAAAAACTGAATGTCTAATCATGCTTGCTACTATACATGTTTCACAATGAGCTCTCAAACTATAAATTAGGTTATTAATTTCGTGGCAACAATCTTCTCTCTTCCATAAGCGCAGATTCTAACGTCTGGCACGTGTTTGAAGGGTATTGACGTCGAGCAATGGCACTTAATAAGGCTCGATAGGATTTAGGTTAAGAGGTCTTGCAAGCTATTCAATTCGAAAAATACCCTCTTCCTCAAAAAAGTCTTCGATAAGGTTAACTCTGTGCGGTCTCGCATTATCGTCTATAAAAAAAATCTTGATTAATTGCTTCTCGGAACAGTCCCATACGAGGTTCAAGAATTTCATTTTTATATTGCAGAGCATTAACAGAAACCGCATCAAAAATGTGTAGCGGTGTACGGCCATCTAACATAATGTCTTCTCAAACAAGAATTCCACATCCATCAATTCGATAAAATTTGCTTATGTTAGAAGAATGGTAATGAATCCTAGGTGCTCTACAAAAGTTAACTCGATAAGATTCACTATTGATACTGAATCTGGACTCATCAGGGAAAAGTACACGCCTCCATTCTTGATTTGCCCAAGACACATGTTCTTGGCTCCATAGAAAACGAGCTCTTTTCAGAGTGAGGTAACAGGGACGCATGCCACTGGCTTTCTCGACTAAGCTTCTGTAAACTGTTTGTCTAAAAATTGTTTTTCCAATGGCAACAGCAAAGTCCTGAGCAAGCTTCTTAGCTGTCATGTCTTTGTGACGACGTGCATTTATTGTCAAGTATCGATCTTCCGTAGGTGTTGTAGCTTTTGGTAGACCTTTTCCAGGTCTTCCAACAATAGAACCCGTTGTTTGAAATTGTTACCACAGAGTGGATATCACCATTCGAGAAACATTTAGGTTTCGGGCTACTTCTGCTTGAGACATCCCACCCACAATCCACCCAACGGCTCTTCATCTCAAATCAACATCTAAATGGTTGTGGAAACTCATTTTAAAAAAAGTAACATAAATTTGTTCTCATCACTGTGCGATACATAAGTCTAAATACAAAATTCAAAGTTTAACTATGAAATCAATTTGAACGTTTTCCCATCAAAACGGCCATTAAAAAAATTTTTTATCAGGTAAAACTTCCAAAACTAAAATAGGATGCTTGCTTTTGCTCACTAAATACATAATATAAGTTTTCAAGAAAATAGTGGTAGATTTCTTGAAATAATAGGAAATTTATGTTTATAACGTTAATATGGGATACCAGTGTAGATACATAACATACATATGCATACATACGCTTGTATATTAAACTTATTCACAATAAATATTTCACTTAAAGTAAAGCATCAAACTGAAAATAGTCACATATTAAAGGGTAAAATAAGATAGTCACAATGATGCATAAGCAACTTATTCGGCTTAGCGATAAAAGATCGAGGTTAAACAATGTTTCAAGGCGCCAACCTTCCCTTTTATTTCTTATATACGTATTATTAATCGGACGAAAAGTAAAATTTAGAAGAAAAAAATACAGTGTTAAAAACAATGCAAATTATATATATATATATATATATATATATATATATATATATCTTTTGAATCAATATAAAAGTGCTTAAATTAATTTGTAATAGATCTACAACAGTATATTCGAAAGTATGAAAAAATGTAATCTGCCTACCCATTGGACAGAACTCACTTGAATATAAATCATAGCATTACATATTCCTAAATACTTTATTATAAATAAAGTCTGCATTGTAATCAGTAAAATATTATGCGAAGAAAATAGACAAACAAAACATAAAATGGAAATAATTTTTAAAAAAAAAAATCGAAAACTATAAAAACATACATACAAGAAGTTCCATTATGAATAATGAGAATATTATTTTTTTAAAAAACCAGAAAGCATGCAAAGTGGGGGAATATTTATTTATTTCTTTTTTTTAATCGTTAATAATTAATGTACTGAAAAAAATCCATGCTATCATGTGATAAGATTTGCCTGTTGTTCTGCTGGATAGTCCGCAAGTCGAAATCAAGGGCAGCAGCAGTGCCAACAGCGCTGCTATACAACATTGATGAAATAATACACCTTAAAAGTCAACTGAAAAGTTAATTCAGAAAAAATAAAATATTTATCACCACATAAACAAAGTACAATTGTCGTGTCCTATCTTAATGCGATTTGCCTTCTCTTGTAATAAGATTTCGCTCTCATAACCAACTTGGGGTTGTCTCTTTAAAGTTCTATTAAAAGATTAACTGCGATTTTCTTACAGCGGAAACGTGATATTCAGAGGAGTTGTATGATATAAAGCAGCAGTTCTTAAACTTTCGATCCCCACGTGCAGCCTTTTTGCATCAGCCTGACATCGTGGACCCCCTAAATTTTGAACACCCCTCCCTGACTCCCAAAACATGGACAGACTTTTGTAACACTTCTTTTTTTCCCTTTCAGAAAACAGTGAACGTCTAATTACGTCTGTATATAAAAATATTGCGAAACTAGTTTCAAATAACTCAATTATGTAGAGGTAGTTCTATTAGGAAACCAAGATGAATACAATCGTTATCGTAATGGCCCTCTATGTGAATTCTGTATAATTCATAACTTTTGTGTGTGTGTGTGTGTGATTTTATGCAAATCTTTTTCGCCTCAATAACATTACTAGGGCTATAAATAAAGAATTTCATCTTGAATATACGTATAAAGAGTTCAGAATTTATTTCTGTGAATTCTTTTCAGATAACTGCATAAGACGTCAGAAATTAATACATTTTTCAACTTCTCGTCTGGAACATATTTTTCATACCAAAACTGTAGATGTATGAATTTCAAGTCATTTTCTCTGACAATTGTTTTTGGTTTGGAAGTCTACAAATCTAAAAGATAAAAAAAACAATTGTATTAGATTTCTGCAAAAAAAGTCAAATCAAATTTTCAATCCTTCAAAGACTATTAGTTTACCTTTTTTAAAGAAAAGATTATATTTCCAGAGTTTTCAACAGTTAATAAATTTAATGTTTTCTAATCGTTCCGATATGATATCGAACAATAATCGTCAATATATAAATTTATAAAAATCAAAGATACCATTTAATACTAAAAAAAAGAACAAAATTTTAAAATACGTAGCAGTATTCAAAGTATCAGGTATTTGCATTCATTGTTCAAAAGATTTTTTAAAATATTTATAACTCGTTCCTAAAATTTTCATTTTTATATTTTCAAATAACTAAATTAATACAGCCCGTATCCTGTTGAGCCTTTTACTAAATAAAAAAATAAGAAAATGAATGTCTTGTTAATCAAATGAAATAGTGGAACATTTGAAATGTAAAGAAATTGTTATCATGTCATACATTTATCTCGTTTCAGAAATAAATTCATATTGAATTTGATAAACTTTTAAGAAGTTCTATATAATCACCTTTGAATTTTAAATTGTAAAATAAAACGAAAATCTTATTTCTTAAATGCTTATAGTATAAAATTGTCAAAATCTTAACAGAATAATCAAGTTTTTAACAGGATTGAAAATTCCCATGACAGAGAACATAATATTCTTTGAATATAATATAATTTATTATAACATTTATAACTGATCTTTAAACACAACGTTACGATTTTTCATGCATTTAAGATTCGTGTTTTATCAAATTACCTTCAAAGATGCAATTACTTTTTTGCGTTTTTAATCATTATAAACAAATTTATCAGGCCAAAAATCATGTTTCTTCTGAAATCAAAAACTTTAACTCTCTTCAGTGTCAAAACACCTTAGAAAAATCGATATTCCTTTCAAGTTCTAAAGTATTGTAAATGAAAAGGTAAATTACTCTTAAATATTTGATACCCTTCCGTTGAAATATTTTTAAAATTCGCTTAAAATAATTTAATAAATCAGTAATCTTATTTCTAATCTCTTTTCTTGTCTTGTTTTATTTAAAGTTTCATGTAATAAAGTGAAAAGAAACAAATAATTTTAATTTAAAAGTATGCAGTCGCTACATTATCTGTGTAGGAGGATGCACAAATTATATCTTCCTACGCGCTTGTAATATTATTAGTTTTATTACCGATATAGTTTTTTATATTATTACTTTCTTAAATGTATATTAAAGTCAAAAGATACTTATGGGGGGGGGATCAAAATCTACCATAATATTATGAATAGAAATATGAAGAATTAATAACATTTTATAAAATAACAAAGAATAAAGTGACTGGAGATCAAATATCAAAAATATTAAATAATTTTATATATATTATATAAATATATGTATTAAATATATTAAATAGTTATATAATGCTAATTTAATATAAATTATATAATTATTATATGTCATAAAATACACATTAAATATTTTTCTGCCGATCAATATTCAACCTATTAAATGTTACATAAAATTAACTATGGAATTTCTTTCTCACATTAAACCAATTGAAAAAAATTTGAAAATTATATGAATATTTAACAATGTCTTCATAATTTCACAGAATTAAGATATTTTTCCTTTATTTCAGTCGACTTGGCATGAAATCTCCAAGAAGTAATTTTTCAGTGTTTTTTTTCTAAATTTCAGATACCCAAATATTAGAAAATATATATATATTAAAATTATTAGGCTGATAAATTTGAGCGTTTTAATAACATTTTATGTATTAAAACATTTATTTATGTAACAAGTATAAAAAAATTACCATAAATTCAAATATAGAATAAAATATAAAATATATTGTTTTAAAAATTTTTGATATCGAGGATGTTAAAATATCAAACGTTTAATAAAATGAATTAACATATAATTGTACATCTTTTGTGAATGGACATCTAAAAAAGACTATTTAAAAAAAAAACAGTAAGAGAGAAGATGTTGTAAACAGAAAAATGGGTTGAGAATGTTTCTTATCATCATAAAACATAAATTAAAACCTTCAAGAATAAATGTGTTACAATGACTCCACCCCCTCCCCCTGGCTAATTTTCAATGTCGGAACTGGAAAAAAGAACCTTAAAAGAAAACTATAACTCAATGAAGTGAGTGAATATTAACGTCGTCCTATTCAACTACACGAGAGCTTATGGCGACAGACCTTGTCATTTTAAGCCATGGTCAAGTGACAAAGACGACACCTGAGATGGCACCCCACTCTCCTAACTTCCACACCACACCAATGGGTGTACATTAGAGATATAAGTCAATGGAAAAATTTAACTAAGTTTTTTTGTTCAAAAGGAGCTGTCAAGCAATTCTCATTCCTTTCTGTAGCTTTTATGCATGTTGGACGAAGATTTATATTCGCAATAATTCTCAATTAAGGTAGAAATAAAAAAAATTCTTAATTAGTCATATTATAGCAATATAAAAGGATGATCGTGACGGATCTTACCACTTTAGAACCCTGATGCGTATGCATCTGACAGAGAAATCCTCGCTGTATTATCTAATTGGTTTTTAGTTACAACTGGAAAGGATAACCCAGTGACTCGCGCCTGTCGCGAAGTTCACATCATTTGCAATTAGTTAAGCTCAGATAATGGTACATTTTAAAATTGGCAACTTTTTTTTATACAGTATGGAAAAAAATTCAGACATCTGTTTCATAGATACTCACATTCAGTGAAAAGGGGCAATGATTATGTATGGGAATGATTTAATAAGCAATCGTAAATTAATGCACAAAAGCACAAAATGTATTAATTAGAAGATTCTTCTGTTAATGGAGATTGTTATAATCCTTAAATAATACTAGTCTTCGCTATATAATGGAACTCTTCATTTATAGAGAGCAATTACAATTGTGTGTGCACAGATAAGTCATTCAGCGAAATTATATTACTGTGCATTGGTTTTAGATTACTATAAGAAATGTATATTTGGTAGTTCTTTCAAAGACTTGAGATATCCTACACAGAGTACATTACTTAGCTAAAGTAACTTTTTAAGCAAAGTGGCGATACTATAAGTCGGAAAATCAGAAAAACAAAACATCTGTACATGCATTTTTTTTTAAAACTTTCATATGTGCTCTTTATAGGCAATTGAATATGTATATTTATCAATTCCTTGTGACTTTAATTGTTGAGTACTCATGTATATTATTGAATTTATATACTATCATTGATTCAAAATTCATTTGCATGTAAAATTTATACGTTTAATACATATTAATATCTATTTTAATAACCTATAGAACCAAATTAAGTGCTTTTATTGCCATACATAACAGTTAATTACAAAATTTAATTGCATATATCTTCCTCCAATAATTTTTAATATGCAAGTAAAATTTCATCGTCTGTGATTATATTTATCTAATATATAATATACATAACTATACAATTTGTAATTATTATTATTATGAAATTAGAATATTTATTTCTTCTAGATATTTTTCAATTTTCATTCCTGTACAGCTAAATAAAATCTTTCTTGAGATGCATTCTCATTCTAACATATGTTACTGCCACAATCTGTATTGGCGCCGGCATTGCATGCCAACTCGCCAGGCGAGCAGAGAGGGCGTTTGTAGCAACCTCTCTGGCATGGACCAGCGCGATAGCAGCCACAGGTGATTCGATTCTCGCTGCATGTCACCTCATTTGGGCTTGCTCAATGGGGAGCAAATCAATTTACTCCCACCCACCCCCTCTCCCTCCGATTTTCGTCTACTCAAAAAAATATTCTTTCTCGCAGCCGATCTTTTTCTCAGCTTTCGATTTCTCTCTCTCTCTCTTTCTCTCACTGCTTTTAGGTGACGGATCGGTGGCAACGTTCTCTTTCGAGTAGACGATATATTGGGAAAATTCGAATGGGTTGGATTATTTCCACGAGTTTCAGAGAAAAATTCGATTTATTTACCATTGATTATTGTGAATTATAGGATATAATTAGGAAAAAGGTGAACTAGTTTTCAGACACATTTTGTAACTGATCAAGTACATTTTTTGTTTAAAAAGTATTAGGTAATAATCTAATTAAAACAACGAAGAATTAAAATTTATTATCGGTAAATATTTTAGAACAAAGAGTTTAAAAACAAGATACCAGAAATTTTTTAATTATTTACACTTTTGTATTTGGGGAATCTAAAATATGTGAATGCTAAACACATTTTCATAATCTTATAATAAATAATAAATCTATAATTGTGAATCAAATAATAAATTCATAATTTTATTTGTCCAAACAGAATATATTTTTAAAATGTCAGAAAGAAATGTTTAAAAATTTCTGATGAGTTTATACCATTAAAATATTCAAAGAAAAGAAAAAAAAATCTTAGAATACTAAACATATAAAAATTTAATTAAATTAAAATTTTTCTTTAATTCTTTTGTGTTAAATTATGATAAAATAAAAAGATAATTTATATCAATTACCAGTTGTTTCTCATTTTAATTGCTATCTAAGGCCAAACTGCAATTCTTAAAATATTAATATTAAAATGAAAGGAATTATTTCTAAAACTGAATTCATATAAATTAACCGATCTATAATCGACATGTAGAATACTTTTTTGAAAATTCCTATTTGAATTTATTGGGAACGTTACTGGTAAAACAGCTTTGAATCCAGAGAAGTTAAGTTGGTAATACATCAACCATAATGCAATTATGATAAAAAGGTAATTAATTTCAAGTATATATATATATATACTTGACGTTCTTCATTTTCAATGGACGTTTCTAAATACTAAAATACTTCTCAGTAGTAGGTTCACAAAAAATGAGTATATGTATAACTTTTTATTTTATAGGTGAAAGCAGGAGATTTAATTTCACAACGGGATTTTACAAAAAAATATTATCTTCATGAATTAGCGACAAAAACAATTTGTTTTTTTCAATTCTTCAACAAGAAAAATAAAATATATGTGTATAATCCTTAGGCATTACTATTATAAAATAAATGAAATGCTTATTTGTTGATCGAAGTCTGTAAAATAAAAAATAAAAAAAGATTTCTGAAGAAAATAAAATTTTTTTATCGATCCTTTTTTGCTCGTTTTATTTTTTGTGGTCTATTCAAGTTGATACTAATTACAACTTTCAATTAGAAGTATTTTTAAAATGTTTATTTATAACATAAATATTTGAATTGCATACTTACTGGTCACAGAAACTAGTAAGAAATTATTACATTTTTCTTAGCAAATACATAACATTCTAAATTACAAAAAAATAAGGAAAATTTAGTTTTTAATGCAATACTTAAGAGTTCATTCTACATAGCATTGTGCAAAAAAAAAAAAAAATTAAACTGTATTTTAATACGATTTTCAACAAGGTACATTAATCATATAAAGGGAGCTGAATTCTATTGAATTGTAATATTACAAGCTATACATACACACACACACTATAACATAAAATGTAATGCGCCAAGAATGAATCATCCGGATAGGAAGATATTGTGTATATCTTACAATAAAATATGCAAATGATCAAATTTTGGCAGCCAATGACTGAAAACCCTTGAAATGGCGATCCGGGATAGTTGGTAAAAAAGAGGACATTCCAATGCTGAGGCATAATTTCTATGTAACTGTGGCCCCATTGAACCACGTAGACTGAACTAATGCTCCGCAGATGGGTTCGTGAAAAATATGAACAAATGTTACCATTTGATAGAAGGTATTCAACTGGACAAAAGTAGGAAGGGTGATCTAGTCATAGTTGACAGGACATTTCAGTTGGAGCGGTGCAATCATTCGACAATGTTGGTAGGAATGGGTGACCTGTGTCCGTACAGAGTCAAGAAAGTATCTATAGACCGACAACGTAAGGATAAAGCGAGCATCGATGTCCCGCACCCTGGTTATGATGTCAACTGGGACACCAGTGACTGCAGTGTCTATCCATAGGCAACTCAGAGAACGGAAGATAATGCTACAGAGGCCATGGCACTAACTGTTCCTCACCATTCAACACTACCATGTGCGTTTGGAATGGATGATCTCATGAGCTTAAATGCAATTGTTTTTTGTGAGAATCTCGCTTCAAAATGATTTTCGATCTCCAGCGAAAATACACCTGGAAATATCCAAGACAGAGAAAGAATATTTATCAACCGTTACATAGTTTGATAACTAAGAGTTATGGTTTATAGTGACATTTTTTCCTTTGGTTGCTGGAACTCATTGTTTTTCATCCGTGACACCCTAACAGCTTGACGGTACCTCAACGAGATTTTATGCATGGTACAGTTGCCTTTCTTTTCCCTGATTCCTGGGTTTATATTTCTACAGGATACTGTCCAAAAGCACACGGTATGCCTTCTAGTGCTTGACTGCATTCTTCTCCAATACTTCCATGGCCATGGAGGTCTTTCCCGAATAAAAAAACGCATTTAAATTCTCTGATGGGTAAGGGTTTCCGACCGTCCGTGGATCACTCCTATCTATCTTACCAATTGAAACGTTTACGGCAAGTAATGCCGCTGGATGACATAGTCCAATTCTAAAATTCCGTTTCCCAACAGGATAAAAGCTTTAAGCCTAGAGGAACGCAAACGCATTATTGATTTGTTTTCTCTCCCTTTTAGCTGTATCATTTATATAAAACATCCAATTCCATTGATACAGTTCGCGTTTCGTTTTCGGCACATATACATCGCATGTGTCGATTTGCGTTTCATTCGGATAACTTTGTACCGTTTTTTACGTTGCATTTACCTGAGCGCATGCGAAAAATAATCGTACCTTATAAATAAGGAGAATATCTGATAATTTTTATCATTTTACATTGTTAAAAATAATCTTGCTGAACTTTGAATTATTTCCGATAAACAAAGCTTGCTCCAACACCTTGAAATAGATCCTTGTTGGCGATAAAACCAGTTTCTCTATCCTACACAATCCCAAACTTATTTCCCTGCACTACGATATCCATTTTTAGTGGATCTTATTTCATGTCAACCTTTATGACAATAAAATGGCATAAACACTCGATAAGGCAAAGTAGCCAGCAAAGGTGGGTTGTATTCTTCTAATTCCCTCCTTTTTCATTTTTTCCTTTCTTTAATTATACTCGTTGAAAAAATCGCAAGATATGGTGGAGTTAAGGATGTGTCTCCCCTACTCATCATTGTTATTTGGGTAATTAAAAGGATTTTTCATTCAAACCTTCGAACGTGACTGAGACTCCCAGACTGAACCTACACGTCTAGCCAGTGGCCCCATAAAGGGCTTTTCTTTCTCAGAGGACAAAAAGTATTCGCTATTGTAACGTTTTCCAGTTACACAGCTGAAAAGTCGGCTTCTTTTTGTGGGTAGGATAACCGCGTTCCTATGCACACGTGCACTCTTAAAATATTGCGAGGTCTTGTCTTTGGTCATTTCTCCAGCAACCTTTGACACCGTGAGAAACCACTTACTCCACCCACGAGCCGGATATAATTCAAGGATAAAGAGGCCAACCGCTACCATCCCGAGACCCAAGAGAGGGCAGAGAGAAGTCGGTTGGTAAACTTCGAAAAAAACAGATGTGATCTTCTCCCCCCACAAACAACAGAGTTTGGACTCTAATGAACTAACCAATCTTTTTAATAACTTCAATGTGTATACTGTAATTAATAGTTGTAACGTAAATAAACCAAATATTTAAATTAATAAATATCATGCCACCACTATTTTTCTGAAACGTCACACTATCTATGCCAAGTAACAAGTTCACCAAGGAACCTCCTGCCGAACATATCTTGAGTTGTATGAAAAAGTTACCTATACAGATTCTCTTCTTGCGCTCGACTTTTTAAGATGCAACAGCCTAATGGATCTTTTTCGACTTGTTTAATCTCAGAGGAATTGGTAACAACAACATAAAATAATTCGTGGTTAATGAAATAAATATGTGTGCAAGACACCAGAAGAAATGTAGGTATCATTCTCTTAATAAATTAGTTCATCAAATAGCAACAAAGCCTTTCTCGAGATTAAATAAGATGCATTAGTATTCTTATTTTCAAAATCAATACATTCATTGAAAAAAAGTCCTTAAAAATAATTTTAAAAATGTTTTTCAATATTTTTAATGATTTTTTTAATAAACTGGGATTTTGTCCAGGTTTTGTTACATTTTTTTTTCATTACCTTGATATATACTTCTCGAACATTGTTTTATATTTTTTAAATATGTATAAATTCATAAATTTTGTGAATTAAATATTTCCTCAATTTAAGAATTTTTCATGTTTGACTCAAGAATTTGTTTGCATCGCTATGCATTAAATGTATGCAGTCTTTATTTTTTTATTTTTTTTAAGTTCTCGTGAATCGTATTTTATGAAAATAAAAAAAAATTAGGGTGTATAATTTTTTCATGCAGCAAATTCTGAAAAAAAAATGCTTTTTATAAGAAATTTAAGAACGACCCACAAATTTAATTGCAAAATATGATAAAAATAAGTTTCTATACAACGTTTTCCTTTAGTTTTTAATCTCAAAAATATGTTTTTATACATTTTAAGAACTCTTTGAATTAAACATAAAGTCAACCAAAAATAGTTATATCAGTGAGAACTTTAAAATTGAATAATGAAAACACTTGAAAATGAAGCGCTTGTTAAATTACGTCTCAAAAATAAACCCAGCCCAAGAAATTTAAAAATGAAGTTAAATGAACCTTAAAATGAAGCGCTCGCTAAATTATGCCTCAAAAATAATCCCAGCACAAAAGAAAAACTTTCTTTGTAGTTTAGTATCCTCTAATGGATAGTTTCCGTAAACGGCGTTTAATTCCACAAATCCATCAATAGATGGCTCAATAAAAAAAATAAGGCTTAGATGGCCCTGAGATATTGTTTTGTGTGCTGGAGCTTTTATTAATTTGAGAGGCCAAGAATGTTTGTATCAATAGCTGAGGCAGAAAAGTGGCCATTATCATATCAGGGAATTACTGGAACTGCTCATCCAAATCCATTTGCGCGCTAATTCTATTTGGCGGCCTAATTCGATTTGTAGGTGGCGCTGCTGTCTATTAGAGGCAGAGTTAATTTGCGTACGAACGCCGCCGCTATGCAAATGAGACAACCACAGTGCATATTTAATGAGAACCTTTCTAGCCACGCGCCCAATTAACTCGGGCTGCGAGCCTCTAATGCTATGAATCATTTAACAATTTGATCGCACAGCTTGCATTCTTTGTCAGAGGAAAAAGAATAACCAAAAGCTACCGTATTAATTGGGTGCATTATTAAACTTTCACGAAGCGGACGCTTCTTTGACACAAATTGGGTTTTTGCAGTCTTCTTTTTTTCCTCTTCTTCATGTTTATATTTTAGCTTTTTCCCTGTATACTTTTTTTCTTCGAGCCTTCGTTCGGTCAAAAACCGATCAAAAATGACTCTCGCAATATTTTTACGCGATTAAAGGTAATTATCGCTTGCTCGACAATATTCTTTTTCATTTTTTTTTTATTATTCTTAAATCCCCGTTGCCAGATTCACGAGACCTTAATCAGTCAAACTATTTTTAACGTTTTAGGTTGTTGTCTTCAACTTTTAGTGACGTGAAAAAAAAAAGTTAAAACATTTTTTTTTTCAGTAACCTCTTTCTTTTTTTTTTAACTCTTTTTTTTCTTTTTTCTTTTTAATTATCCAAGAAATCTTCTAAAAATGGTATGCTTGAAACGTTCCCTCGTAGGAAGAAAAACGACTAAGCCTAACTGAGAGGGGGTAATATATATGTATATTCCTTGAAAAAGAAGAGGAAAGAGGGAAAAAAACTGCATGTAAGTTACTTAAGCCATAAAAGGTAAAATAACGTTTCTCTTGGGAACTTAATGCAGTTATCGAAAGAGGCAAGCGTGTTTTTGTAGTCGTTTTTAAAACGCACATGACAGTGAAATCTCCCGTTTTATGCACTTACTGTCATATTCTTGTTTATATTTTGCGAAAATCGCATCCATTATGCTGTGTATTATGACAGGGCATCGCTCCGCCACTTTACATTCCCAGAATTTTTTCATGCCCTTAAAAAGTAAAATCTAATGTTTTTTGACTCATCATGTGTTTACGAATACAGAAAAAAAAAGGATCCTCTGATTTTATTTAAGAGGTGCCTTTTCTAGAAAAATACACGAAACTTTCTAAAATTGACAATGGAAGAAATATAATCTGGTGGGCTATATTTTTTTTCATTCCTCTTTTTTTTCTGCTGGTTTGAATGTACTTTTTTTATGAAAAAAATATTGAAAGTTGATGAATTGTTTTTTAAAATTAACTTTTTGTGTGATGACGGAAGCGATATAAAACATGCAAAAAAATCAAAAATTATTTACTCAAAGCATACGGCAAGGACCATAAATTAATATTGGAGTATCCTTTCAAAGCATTTACATTGCATATAAAGATGGCAATACTTTATTTTCATAGAAATAAACCTGAAAAACTTATGGGATCTATAAAATATACATTATAAATTTTTATGTATGCGAATCCTTATCGCTTAAAACTTTTTATTTAAGCTATATGAAGTTACTATTTAAACGAATCTTAAGAAAAAGGAGATATTTATACTCGTGGATAAATTTGGAAATTTTTTCTGTATTATTTAGAAAATATAAGCTTAATTATGAAAGTACGATATTTATATACATGTCTATGATTATGATTTAATCTATAGAAAAAGAATTTTTCTTTCATTATTCGTGTTTCCATTATTGTCGTAATTTGAATCTTAAAATTTGTACAAAAGGAATCGTTATATCACGCTAAATGCTGCATTTTAAAATAAATCTCAGTTCATGCCCAAATTTAAATTTTAAGGCATCGTGAAGTGAAGAGCATGAGATTTATCCATTTTTATAATCATCAAAAAACATTTTTGCTTTGATTGTCCAACTTAATATTTCTTATTCGGCATCACACTATTAATATGTAATATAGACTTCCGCCATAATTTAGTTTACATCTGTAGTGAGTCAACTACTGACCACCTAGAGCTTCTGTCTGTCCCATGCTGCAAATATTTAAGCCAATAAAATACGAAAATTTTCTATTTTAATGTTTAAAAGAATATTTAAAAACAAATTACTTTTTTTTTCATTTGCATTTTCATTTGCATTTGTAAAATATTCCCGTAGATATCTTAATATGTTTCGTTCAAATTTTTGTTTCTATAAAAATGGAAACTTCCTGATCCGAAATACATAAAATTACTAAAATATGCACATTTGTTTTTACATTCAAAATTTGAAAGGTTTGAAAAAAAGATAAGTGACACAGAAAGCCACAGCTACATTTTTTACATTAATGTTAAAGCATTTTCTTGTTGGGATTTATTGTTTCCTGTTATAAATTATATTGAAACATCAATTTTTTTTTTTTTTTTTTACCTTTTTTTCTCAGATCAGCCCATCACTGGCTTAGACTATCACAGATAGGTAACATTTTGAAATATTTGAAAATAATTTCATAATTAGTTCACTCTTTTTCCAATCTTTCATATTTCACCTTATGAGATCCTTAACATGTAACTATATTTTACGTACAGCAAACCTTCACGATGGTGCCAAATAGAATCAAAACTCGATATCCCATGAATCTTGCCAATCACAGCCTCACTACAAGCTACTACGACTCCTTTGAAATTAAAAAGAAATAAAAATTGAAAGAATGAATTGTTTATAATTTACTATTTTTACCAAGCACCATTTAAATACAATTCCCTTGTTATAATATGTTTTCTAGTGAATCAAAACTGTTTTAAAATTTCTCTTAAAAGAATTTGCAGATTTAATTTTTTTTACAGCATGAGTGGGCAAACTTTTCCAGGGCACGGGCTACTTTTAATTTTTTTTCAAGGTGTTGCGGTGAAACCAGTGGCGAAGTGATGGTGAGCAAAGAAAAAGGTCCACAAGATTTATTATAACTTAATAATAAATACGGAATACGTATTTACCTATATAAATACAATACAATTAACTTGCACTTTTAAGACCACGTTTAAAATAAAACATAAGATTCAAATACAATAATAATAATCACAAATATAATAATATTAAATGATGTATTTGTTAC
>BMAV01005850.1:377659-400041 GCA_019973955.1 Trichonephila inaurata madagascariensis | reverse complement strand
TTATACATGTATTCTAATCTAAGTGACACTAAATATCATGAAAATGATCCATTTATGCGCTTTTTTAAAAACACGGTTCCGAACGTAGTCGAATACCTTACCCAGTATTTTAAAGTTTTCAATTAAACTGGTGCGTAATAATTCACTAATAGTATTTTTAGCTGTTGAATAAAAAGTAAATAATTTCTAACAAAGGATATTTTTTGTATAGTTGCTTATAAAAGAACTTCCAAAAGGGAAATGCCAAAAGTTTGTATTTTGTTTGGTCTCGATATAATGAATAAACTCGATTTAACAAACAAAATGTTCGATCCCGATGAATGGGTAAAACTGGGGCATTTTTAGGCCTACGCTTAATAATTTGATAATGAATTAATGTAATCATTTTACTTTGTCTTGTACTATTTAGGGAAAAGAAGTTGCTTTCTGGTGAGAAACTGAAAATGAGAAATCATTTTCCGTATATATGAAATAAATTTTTCAAATATTTACTTAAAATTTGAATCTTATTTGCTTATATCTAAATTTAAAATTACAAAAATCGCTATTCCAAAAACGCTATTTTCATTTCATTTAGAATTAAAGGATAAAAACCTATATTTTGACCGATTTATACGTGATTCCTCAGTTAAAGGATTAGACCTTGAATTTCGGGCAAATTTGCTAGTGATTTCTAGTGAAAGAATATCTTCATTGCTAAAACAAGTTTCTTCACAAAATATGTTTATTCCTGTTTTTAGAATCCTAAGAGTTTTGCGGATAGATATTCTCAGATAAAAGTTTCGGTTTTGCATAATATATATAGGAGAACATCGAATATAATTTTGAGTGATGCAGAAATATTTTGGTAAACAAAGCGACAAAAAAAAGGAACTCTATTTTTTAGTCGTTTATTTAAAATAGCCAATAATGTTTCAAATAATTTTGAAAAAACTTTCTCAAATAATCATTATTCTTTCATTATAAAGAGATAAGTAAATTTTCAAAAGTGCTGAGAGTGAAAATATTATTTAATTGAAGATTCAATTATGAAGTTCTCTGATCTGTGTACGACATCGTATTTTCTTGTTGCCAATCCAAAGTAACGATGAGAAACTAATAAATGAACTAAATTTCATTCGATATCATGTTTGGTGTAGCTTCCGTCGAGTTATATCCAGATCCCGCTAAAGACCATGTTTTGTTGAGTGGCTGATGCACAGTGTATAGGTTATATTGATGTGGCGGTTAAAAAGTCGGGTACCAGTTCAGGTTTCAACTTTGCCCTTTGACTGAAGTTTGAAATTATAATATCTGTTGCCAATAGCCCTGAATAAATAGCACTTGATTATTTTTCAAATGCCTGCTTTCTTCAGCAATGAATTTAATTTTCAAAAATACGATATAACAATGAGATCAATTACTTCTATAATTCGTACTAAATTGAAATAAACTTCGTGCAAAAATAAAGCGATCTTTTAACAATCCATTGATGTATTATTTAAGGAAGAATTGAAACATATTCAAATTATTAAGAATTATGCTATAGTTTCATGATTGCCAAGTTTATTTCCAGAACTGTATCTTCGTCATTTAGTTTTCTTCTATTTTTTGAAAAACTTTTCATATAACTTTTCTATTTATGGCATGAACGAAAGATTCGTTAATGCAGAGTTTATATCTATCAATCATATTTTGTTGCCAATAAAATGCTCTTATTTGTTTCCTTTCTAAAATGAATAATAATAATAATAACTTCAATTGCACAGATTTCTCTTAAAAAGAAAACAATCTAAAAATCAATACACGAAATTAGTTCTAAGATATTTTGCAACAGACACTGGAAGCAGAAAGGACTTTTCATAGTACATTTAGAAAACCACATTGGATAGGTCACTTAATAAAAACAAATTTTCTTACCTGATATCTTAAAAAATGACTAAAAAGAAAACTCAACTGGAAAAATTTTAAAAAAGTATCTTTCTCATATATGCAACAAATGTATATGTTCATTTCAAAGTAATTTATTTTTAATAAGTATATTTAGATAAGGAAAGTGTTAATCAATTGAAGAAATCAGTGATAGTATTTTAAATTGAGAATGATATTATCAGTAATTAGAGCACACGCGTTTTAAAGCTATGCATTATATAATGAAACATTAGAATTTTTTATATATCTAAAAGTTACTTGAAATTTTAACAAACCGTTAAATAATTTTGCTTCTGAGTAAGAAATTTGCAAGAAGTTTTAGAGATAAAATAAGCTCCTGATTCAAAATCTAGAATTCTGTGAGAAGACTTTCACGTGATAGACCAAAGCACAACAAAAAAGATATGATTGGGTATTAGTACTTTCTTCTTGGATTATATAAACAAACACAATAATCAGATACACACCCCACAAAAAAGAAAAGTGAAAATACCAATTCTATCGGTATTTCTTTGTGTTATTTGATTTGTATTAAATTAAATGTGTATCATGAGTAGTGTAGGGAAAATACAAAGTATGGATAAAACATTTTTAAGTGACAAAACAATGTCGGCATTAGTTTACCAAGCAGAAAATCCCCGAACATTGGCAGAGAAAAATAATGAATGGCTTCTGGTCATTTAGAAATCAAAGAAAAATATCTGAGTTATAATGTGTTAACAATTAAAGATTGGCTAAGTTTTCATTTCATGAGACACAGTTACGCACAATAGTATAAAAACAATAATTTACAACTTAAAGCATTATTAATCTTAGATAATGCTCTAGAATACCAAAACTATTTGCAGGATTTATACTCATAAATTAATGTTGTGTTTCTTTCATCCACACAATACTATCTGCTTCATACTGCTCAAATAGTGAGACTGCTACTTTTAAACGATATCGTATGAGAACAATAATAACTTAGGCCATTAAGAAAATAGACCAGCATTAACATATTTTTGGAAGAACTATAATACTTGGAACATAATAAATAAGTTTGGTGATGCGTGGGCTGAAATACAAGAGTCAGAAATGAAAGGTTCGTAAAAATAATTATGCATATAAATGATGAGGAATTTATAAATTTTTAAGAAACTCTCCGAAAAATATCACAGATAGTTAGCTTATGAATGAACTAAAACTTCAGCAATAAAGATATTAATGAGCTGGAAGAATCCCCCTCATTACTGCTTTAAATGAATACTTAACAGAGTAACAATGAGCAAGTGAAAATGAGGAAGAAGAAGCTAATAAACACACCAAGGCTTTGACAGTTAAAATAGGAATGAAACTTTATGCATCTTGACAAATTTTTGACTATCTTCGAAGAATACGATCCCATTGGAGAACGTATATCTAAAGTATGTAGGGTAGTTGAGAGACACAGCATGTTATAAAATATTTATCAAGAAAAGAAGGGAAAATAAATTATAGTTTAAAAAAATAAAAAAACACGCTTTTTTATAATAAATCGGACCCAAAAGTAAAAAATAGTTCTTAATATAAAAATAAAATAATTAACGATAAAATTAATGCCATTGTGGTAAAAGCGTGGAGTGTTTTATAATGCATTTTTACACTAACCCTACATTTCGGAATACAACTAGTATGAAATTATAAGAATTTATATCATTTTATTCTTATATTAAGAATTACTTTTTACTTTTTAACTATAAAAGTGTGTTTTTGGTTTTTTTAAGCTACAGTTTATTTTCTATTTTTTTAGTTCGATTTACAATAAAAGCGTGTTTGTTTGTTTTAGTTTAGTAACCTATAATTTATTCGTTGAAGAATTATTCTTTTTCGTTCGTTGTATTTGTATTAACCATGAGTTTTTTCGCTTTAGGGTTGTAGTTTAATCTTTTAGCAACCAAATCTGGAAATGGGAAATCTTTCATCCTGATGACCCTGATCAGGACAATGGAACAAAATTATTAAACTATTGTATTGTCATCGGTCCTTTACAAGTATGAAAAATTTTGAATTAATCTGATCTTCTAAAGTTGGTAAAAATCGAATTCAAAAATTCCGGTACATACAGGTGAAGCTAATAAAAGCGTGTAAAAAAAAAAAGGTGAGGCAGGATATATTCAACTAACTCTTAACAAGTTTTTAAAAAAAACTTTCAAGAAAACTTAAACACGCCTCTTTAACTTCATTGCATAAAATAATGACTAGTCAATAAATACTTTAAAAAACAAGTAGGGTATCATATTTTTTGCAACCCTTTACTTACGAACATTCAACATTCGCACACACACTTTCAGAAAGCAATTATGCGCGAAAGTCGGGGCTACCCGTGTGTGTGTACATATAAATGTGTCTGCATGTGTGTGTCCGTGCTTAAGCAAAATAAAAACAATAAAGTCACAATTAAAGGTCTGAGAAAACATATTTGAGTTGTCTCATCAACTATTGTGCTTGTCATTCTTTTAAAAAAAGAAAGGAAGAAAATCTATGTTCAGTTAACGGAAAAAAGTGTTTAATCTATCTCTCTTTTGAACAATGGAAATGAAAAGTAAATTTTACAACAAACATAATAAAACTTTAAAAAATTGAGAAAATGTTACTTAACAAAGTTTTTTAAGAATTTCAATACATCAGTGATGAAAAAAAAAATACGTTTCTTTAGTTTTTTGTTACTGGGAGTTTTAAAAATTCTGACTTACTTTTTAATTGTATTACAATTTTCCAGAAATTTGTTGTAAGTCTTAATTTTCACTTTAGATTTTCTAACTAATATCTAAATTTAAAGCTGTAAAAAAGGAAACAGGCTAGAAGGAACTCCTCTTTAAATGATCATCGCTCCTAAAAAATATCTTGTGGAGAACTAAAATGTGTAAAGTATTTAGTGATTTTATTTTCTCTCTGAAAGGACCTCGGAACAAACCTCAATAAAATAATTCTAGTAGTAATTGTGGTAGCTTGGAGAGGAGGGTGCTAGTTTAGGTGTCATCCTCTCCACTTGACCGAGGTTCCAAATGACGAGGTCCATCGCTTATAGCTCTCGTGATACTTTATAATGCGATGTAAATAAACACTTATATACATCCTTAACAAGATACTTTTTCAAATTTTGGTTTCTAAGACATTATACCAGCGTTTTTCAAATTGTGGGGCGCGCCCCCTAGGGGAGATTGAAAAGTCGAAAACAAAATATTATTTAAAAAAATTGTTAATTTACTGAAAGTAAACAAAGTGCATTGTGACATAATAAAAAATAAAATTAGCATTCACACTGATATAATACACTTATATATGTATCAGTACTGCACTGTGTATTTTATAATTAATTTAACAATACCAAGTTAAGAACAAGTTTAATAATTACCAGAGACCCCGTGGGCTTGTCATATATAAAGTTAATCCCTTAACCGTCGTTTAAGAGCTGCGTGATTCACGCTCTCCAATGCCTCCGTTTTCCACATAGGAGCCATTACGTCCCCTCCTGCGCCGGCCGCCCCACGAGAAAATGAACAAAATAAGAAATCCTCTGATATAAGTAAATCCTTCTTTAACACTGTAAAAGTTCTTTTATTGCATTTTAACGCTTTCGGAATAATTTTATGGATAGCAGTGCACAGAAAAAATCGTACTTCCGAAAGACGTATATTTACGTCCGGGGAATTTTACGCACCAGTTGAGCGAGACGTATATATACCCCGAAGGCACTTTAAGAGGTTAAAGTCGTATTCTATCTTTAGTGTCAAAGTATAGTATTATTGAATTTCTATTTGTATGGAAGGAGGCAGGAGGAAAATTATGATTGAATATCGGGTCGCAAATATTGAAAGTTTGAGAAGCACTGAATTATACATATCTTTAAAAAAAGATCCAACAAAGAACTAAAAACCCAAATGTTATTTATGAAAGTAGCAATATATTCAAAACTAAGTTTTCAAAATAGTTTCCTTATTTTATAAAAATGACAGATAGGTACTAGAATCGACAATAAAAAACAAAGTATAATTTTTAAAGCATTCATTCATTTCTTTTGAAGTACAGTTCAGATATATTTAGTTTTTTAAAAACACTAAATTCGATAAAATCTACAGATTCAATTTAAATCCCTCGGTAAACAAAGCATTTTAAAATGCACATAAAATGGTGACTTTTGTGATCCAAAAATTGTTTTGCACTCGTAAGGAGAAGTAAAAATAGTTTCCATTCCGAAAGAAAACAATGAAAGCGCGCGAAAATCAATACTTCGTCCCACCGCCGCTTCAAATTATTTTGTGTCCCCTCTCCACAACTGAACAATGGAGGCGTTTTTGAAGGAAAATAATGAGCTGTTTTCTTAAAAACATTCTTGACTTAATTAATTTTGCAGGAGATTATTTAATTTACTTGTAACAGAATAGCTAAGTCTTTTCCTCCCATTGTTTCCCGATCAGAAAAGTGTTGCCACCCGCTCTCGGTAATTCCACATAATTATTTGTAGTTATTATTCATCGTCGGAACATGACTTCTTTTGAAAAATCTCGGTAAAGAATTCACAATAAGCTTACCGACTCAATTGAGAACTTGTTGAGAATTCCGGGGGAAGGTGTTAATTGTGACAAATTGAAAAGTGGATAATAGAATTGAAATGTTTTCTTTTTTTCTCTCTCTCTCTCTTCTTCGAAATAACAATTGTGGTTAATTATTAAATTTTACTCGAATTCGCATTATTAATTTTTCACCTTTTGGGGGTTAGATTGCTTTGTTTGGAATGTATTTCGATGCTAAAATTTTCAAGAGAAAAAGCTACTTTTGTGATTTTTTTGCTTTAATTTATCAAAAGGAAACACTAAATTACATCAATTGCTCCGATGAACTAATTATATTTGTTTAACTGAAGAATTTATTTCTTTTTGATGGCATGTATTTAGAAAAGGCTTTAGTTTCAATTATTAAAAATATCAGAAAATATACGAAATATAAAAATACTCTTACTTTACATACCATAGAAAATCTATCTGCGAACTTAATAAAAAAAAATATGAAATGATTGAGTTATTTTTTTCCTATTGATGTGCTTAATGTACTGACTTTTCTAAACATGAATTTTTAGTATTTTGTTCTTCCATAAAATATGACAGTTAAATGGTTTTCTTAACGAATGTTTTTGTGATATGGAATTTTTTGCATAATTGCAAGAGATCAGTGGATCATAGTTTCTTCTTTAAATAATAAATTCGGGAGTGAAAAGAATCAGAAAGAAAGCGTTGTTAAAATTTTAAATTGATCAATTTAATGAACCAATCGATTGAAATTGTAAACCCTTTCAGGCTCATTTTATTTCTAGATTATGGATTAAAAAATGTCAACTTTTTTATGCATATCTTCAAACATGCATATCTTTTTAAACATAACAGAAACATTCGCAAACAAAATTTCAGAAAATTATATTTAAATAAATAAGTAATTTACCTGTAAAGTTGGCTTTCTCTTAAGCAAACATCATTAGACTTTGGAGTCAATTCACACTAACTATAAATATAAAGCGTAGAATGCTGAGCTTCTATCTTGAATTACAAATTTTATTTATCTTTTGCATACATATAAATGATAATGGAATTATTTATCAAAATATGATCGTGTGTGATACATTAGAAAACACGGTACTACATGTAACCCAACATCGCAATCAGGACAGTAGAAACTTGTTTCTCTTTTTACCTTCTTTTCTTTACAGTTTCTCTTTCAGCAGCAAATAATATACTGTTGTGTTGGATTAGTTTCTTTTCTGTTAGGGGAATGTGGTCAACAAAGCGGCTTTCCGGCAAGCGTGAAGGGAGGTGCTTAGAAGATGGACACTCTCTTTTTGTATAAACTTCCACCGAGTGGTACTTTTCAATAATTCAAAACCACAAAAGAACATACGAAATAATCCGGGAAAGAATGATTGCACTGTGTAAATTTTCACAGTACCCGACTTACACTCGGGATGTGCTAGGATAGTGCGTTTCACTTACCTGAGCTCAGTTCGGGAAAAGTCGGGAAGGGGTTGGTTAACTTTATACTCTCAAACTGGAGAAAGAATTATTGGTGACATACATTGCAATTTTGAACCATGGTCAAGCGACCAGAACGACACCTTG
This sequence comes from Trichonephila inaurata madagascariensis, assembly GCA_019973955.1. Classification (NCBI taxonomy): domain Eukaryota; kingdom Metazoa; phylum Arthropoda; class Arachnida; order Araneae; family Nephilidae; genus Trichonephila; species Trichonephila inaurata. The sequence goes on along the minus strand of BMAV01005850.1, from coordinate 392,002 downwards.
CTCTCTTAACTTCCACATCACGAGAAGGGGGAGGGACTTTAAGCTTTGAAAGATTGAATTTGTATAGGACTCTGTACACGGCCAATCCTTAGGAGCACGAGGACTGGAACTCATGAACCACGAGTTTCTGACCAAGACCTCTCGGATACTGCGGTCACCCAATTGAATAGAGAATTGATCTTCTTAAAACTTTTTATTCATATTTAAAATTATTACAGTGTCTAATTTTGAAATCCTTTTCTCTCTGTCTCTCACTCTCCTTATATATATATATATATAGACACATTGTAACGGGTCCATTCGCGAGCCTTCACGAAACATCTTGGGGTAAATCTGTTTCTTTTAAATGTTGTTCCATTGAAAACTTTCTCCCGAAGAAGAAGACAATGTTTATGCAAATGAAGGGTTAAATTTGAGCCTTAACTTTTAGGTAAGCGAGGTTAGTGGAAAGTCGTAGAGAGCTAGTTGAGAGTTACTCGACGATTAAGGGGAGTCGGAAACCTCTAAGCCGACAATGTTAAATTGGCTGTTTTCGATGTACCTTTTCTCAAAATCGGTTATATGTACTTGCTTGAAATTTTTCAAACAATTAAAGTGCACCTTTCTCATTATACTGAGAAAGCTAATAGCTAGCTTTTTTAGCTAATTTTAAATTTTTTAATAATTTATAAAATATTTTATCAATTATAATGAAATTTGACCCATTTTTCACATAAAAAAATTTGTGAAAAATAAATTTTTGAGTTTTTTACAAAAAGCTCATTTTAGTACTATATATTAGCCATCAATATAAAAATGCCATTAAAAACTTACATACCTGTGAACATTATTTTCCCAGAAAAGGTACATCAAGCATTTCTTTTTGAGAGAAATGAACTTCAATGGATAATTACTTTTTTATTAAAACATTCCTCCCCATACTCCAAATGATCTACATTTTTTTTTAAATCTAATCATCCTCTCTCTTCCTTTTAAGTCTTTTTTCTTTCCTAACTTCCTTTGTTTTTTGTAAACATGAGTATTTAGCCTTTAACAACCTCTGTTTGTCGAGGCACTACATTGCCTATACCGTGTAACCACCAGGCTCCATATTAAGTTTTCTCAAAATTTCTGGTTTTGATACATTTACCATATTAAATGATGAAATTGCATCGTATGTACCCAATGATAATACTTCTATTTGTACAAATATTTTCTTTGGTACCCGAAACCATATTACGTTGTTTACACTTTCATTGGGATTTTGTGTACCTCCATGTAAACACTTTTTCAGCAATTCTGGATTAAATGTTTTGACCTCCAGCATTCATCAACTTTTAAGCAAAAAACAAAATGCTTTTTTTTCGCCATTTAAATGGGAGTGAACCAGTTTCAATGATTATTTAAAATAGATTTTAAAGGCTTCTAATTACTCTAGAAGTTAAAGTAATGTATTTTTAGAAAGGTTAAAATCTATACATTTTGAAAATGTAAAAATCTCAAAATTTTCATATTAAGAAGATTTTAGGTTTCCAACACCCCTCAAATGCTAAATGATCAAAGATCGCTAATTGACGATTTAATCAATAAGTTAGAATTGAATAATAACGACCGGAGATGACGAACAACTGAGAACGGAATTACGGTAATTTAGACCATAGATAATCAAAGCGTTCCAAGAGTAAGTTAATTGAATTATAATTAAATATTCATTTCCGTGTAATTGCTCCTATGCTTAGTAGAAGTGTGCATTTCCTACCTTGGGTTGTTAATTTAAGTGGAGAATAATAAATTAGAATTATTCTGATAATGGCGGATCTTTCTTCTAACCCCCGAACACCAATAAACGTGACAGCGTGTTTATCACAACATACACATACACATATATGTATACATATGTGTGTATATATACATACTCTTGAGAAGATTGAAAATAGAGCACCTAGAAGAGAGCTTCGGATTGAAGTGAAACAAACGTAATAATACAGATGAGAGATTCACTTGATCCTAAAATCAAGTCAATTATACAAGTACAGTACGTACAATTAGAGAAGCACGGTGCAATTTCAATAGCACACCGAACCACTTCCTACTTCATGAGGCTACACGGATCGAAATTGAGTTGAATAAACATCGGGTGTTGTCCTGAAGCAGATGGTTCAACAAATCTTGAACAACCACCTCTAATTCACATACAAATTGACACGGCAGCTTCTGATGCTCCAGATGATCTCTTGAATGCTTCATAGGAGACAGGTCAGGGAAATGGGAGGGGCATGGAAGAGTCTGAACAAGACGTAGAAGGTCTTGAATTACTAGAGCTTTTTGAGGAGTATCAGGCTGAAAAATTGTCCTCGTTCATTTGGGTATTGTCTCACGTGGGTCAAAGAGCACCATCAAATTAACCCTGGTTCATTAACATAATTAAAGGAGGCTTCCTATTATAGCCTCCCAGAACCTTACAATTACCACGTGGATAATACGTTGCAAGACAGTGAGGATAGAATGGCTAAACATCAAGTTTTGCCGATCTGTGGCATTCCACGTCACTCAGGCTTACCACTAATGTTAACAGACTCGCAAATGTTTCTGTGTTAAAGGCAGTCTATGAAAATGGATAGGTTGTAAATTCACTTCCATAAGGGGTCTTGAAATGGTTTACGGAGCAACTGGCAACCTTATATCTAATAACATCGAGAAACGAGTGTCGTCCAACCAGTAAGGTGGCTATGACCATCGGCTTGTAACCGAGTGGGTTCGAGTTCGAATTCCGAGTAAGACATGGTTGTATCTTCTTCGGAAAAGAAGTCGGTCTTTTGCCTGTAATGGATTCCCCTCTCGAAAGGAAAGCAACGAACCTTTTCTTGTTATATGCTGAGATCATCATCTGTAATAAATGTGTATATTGTTCTGTTGTATTGTGCTTTCTGTTCTTCTTCACTTGTATTTCATATGTTCCCAGGATAAAAAACACACAACAACAATAACAACGAGTCGCAATGGGATCCAAGCGTGGTTCCCACACGAGCCTTCAATCCTCTCCCTCTGTCGTCTTCCTGGTCGCTCCACACAGACCCGGTTCACAGTACAAAAATACAATCTCGTGTTCACTGCCCAAACATGTTCTGACAACACTCTTCGAAATGTCGACCAGGCAAGCTACGAGGCAAATCAACCAGCCTGTGGATTTCATACCGATGATTGGGCCCCTCTCAAATTCGCTTGACATTATTTAATCTTTTCTCGTGAGTTTACTGGGCATTCTTCTCTAACTAAAATCCTTCTAGAGACGGTATGTGATTCAATGGCTTAACGTACATCTCTAAAACCCCTACACCATGGATGGGGGCAGTATTTTCTGGAGGCTTTGACTGACTTTATAGGGGATCCTAATATTCTCCGTTACGCCACTGATGTGATCATTACGTCTATGGATCTTCTACTATGCTATGGTTTATATTGAACTCACTCCTTGATTGCAGGGTGTGTTATCATGCATATTGGTACTAAACTTATATCATTTTCCTATAGGACATCATTTAACTACTTTGTAAAGTTTCGCAATCGTGGATTGCTGCCTTCCTGATGAGCTATTTTCAATGGTCCTGAATGTGTATATATGATGAAACAGATATAAATAACGTTTAAAAATTAATTTGACTCATTATATGATGAATAGCAACGATGATAATAGCAGTTTATAAAGGTAAAAAAGCAACATGAAATAAAGTTTTATTTTGACCCTACAGTTTTATTGATTGTCTCTTATATTGAACAATTTTTGTTCGATACTTTCAATCGAAGATCAACATAAAAAATTCTTTTGTTGAAAGATCTCTTTAACAAGATTATTTAAGTTCACTCTATTCATATTAAAGATAAATTACGTTCAATTCACAGGCAAGTCATTAACACATGAAACACGGGAATACTTTCTCCGAATTGCGGATATTTTTGATTAAATTTATATATAGAGTGTTGGGGGAGCAAACGTGAATTGATCCAATGATTCGTTGCCAACATGTAAAGAATCTTCAAAACACCTCTCTGGCTTTACATTTCTTTTGGATTTAATGCATGAATTGTAATGTTTATCATAATTTTTATTTAAATCTTTATTATACAATAGTCATAAATTTCTAGTTTAATTCAAATTTAATTTATCATCAGGTAGGTCTATGATGCCCATTATATTGTAATAAGAAAAACTTTAATACAATAACTGAAATGTTTGACTCACACAAAGATTGGAGAGCTTCGACATAACACATAAAATAGACATCGTTTTTTTTTTAAGTTGAACAATCAATTTGCTTTGGATCCTCCATTTTGAAAATTATCAATATTGTCTTTTTCAAACGTGGCTCAATCAGAAAAAGATATGCGATTAATAAAAAGCCTCATTCATTGATTGACTTGAATGAAGCCAACGACGACGGACTTTGTGATTTTGAACCACTGTGAGACAAAGGGTATGACATTTGAATAAAAGCTTTAACTTTTGTACTAAAGTGACTTCAACGTAGGTTTGGCGCTATTTAAAGTAAAGTAAAAAAGATGTTTTTGTAGTAATTTCTAATAATCTAATTCACAACTTAAATCATAAAGTTAAATTCCTCAACCTTTAAAAAGGATTAGAGTCAGCAAATGACTTTAAGAGGACTCGACACCCTAAAAATAACCAAGTATCGTTGTGTGTGCGTGTGTGTGTGTCTTACCTTCAATTGATATATCACTTTTGTACGTCGGAAAATTAGAAGTTGGAAAAAACTTCAATTGAAAATCGTAAACAAACAAATTAGGCAGTTCGACCCTACCCCTTTTTTAGATAAATAAAGCTAAAAATATAGATTTTTGATTTAAAAAAATTCTATTTTAGAAAGAGAAATAATAACTATAAAAAAGGAAAGTGTTATATATAAAGCAGGCTATTTCTGAGGCATTAAAATAATGTTTTTTCTTTGTAAAATGTGTGCTTGTAAAATTTTTGAATTAAGACATTTTATATTAATAATTTCACTATTTCAATTCTTATTCATAGTATGTTTTTCATACAAATTTAACATTTTAATGTTATGTGAAGAAAAAAATACAATTTCTTTCATGACAGAAAAAAAATTTGCTTAACAATTTCCTGGAATTTTCTTGTGCACACACACACAATTAAAACTCTTTAAAAATTAACCATTTATAAAAAAAAGTATGAGTTTAAATAATATGAAAATGCAATTATTTTAAAGGAAAATATATAGCTAATGTCTTAAAGTGGTATTTTAAGTTTATTTAAGCTTATTATAATTATTTTTTCAGAATTAAAAACTTTAAAGTGGTTTTTCTCTGTTTGTGTGTTTTTTTATACATTAGTGAATTTAAAATGCTACTTCTTTCACATTTAGTTACCAATCACTTCCATCATTGGTAAATGGGCTGAATATATTTTATTTAAAAAAATTAAAATGTTGGAGATATTGGCTTTTTTTATTGAATGTTTGCATGCACATCAACATTTTATTTTTTCCCCCAAACCAATGAAGATATTGTAAAGTCGATCCCTAAAATTGTTTAATACATTTTTAAGAATATTACAAAAAAATTCAAGTCAAAAACTAATAATTACAAAAGGAGTAAAATTTTAAAAATTTTCAAATTTTCTTTAAAAAATTTTGATTTTTATAATTGTGTGAATAATATGTGAAAAATTTCATCTCGTATTATTTTCTTGAATAGAAACATTATAGGAAAAGCCAAAATGCAATTTTTAAATACATAAATAAAAAAATTGTTCAAAGGGTGCCGAGTCCTTTTTAAGTCTTCATTTTCTTCAAAACTGCTAGAATGTTCCTTACACGTGCATTTACATGTTTTGTTCTCAATGACATATAAAACTTTCAGTTTTAATTTCTCCAAATTTTGTGATTGAGTGAAATAATCGTAACGTCGTCACTTGACTCTAGTTCAGGGGTGTCCAAACCAAATAACCTTGTGGGCCACCTCGGAAAAACATTATAATCTCGCGGGCTGCACATATAAACATGTTACTTTATATCAGATTTGGAAACAAAAAAAAAAAAAAACATTAATTGGAGTGAAAATTTAAAACAGAATGAATTATTAGTATTGTTTTCATTATTTTTCATGTATACAGACATAGATAATATAATAATGTTTGTATAATACAATAATGCAATGATCAAAAAATGTTTAAAATATTACAGTTGCCATTTTCTTGAAAATTACGGTGTGTTCCTATTGAATTGATCTTTCGTTACTCATTGTTGAAATCTGATAGTGCTGTCATTTGTAAGCGATTAAGTATACATTGTCCTTTATCTTTACTGTCCTGAATATTTTTTTTTAAATTTTAAGAAACAACTCTGACTGCTTCTTGCTTTTTGGACACTCCAAACAGAGAAGGAGGAGAAACGAAAGTCGCATACATAGAGAATCATGTACCCTCCATAGTAAAGGATATGCATAATGCAATTCGAAATTTATTAAAAAAGTAATTTACTATAGTAAAATCAAACGTAACTGTTTGATAAAATATGAATCTATTTTAATCTAAAGGATATTTCTATTATGAAAAAGGATTTATTTTAAAACAAGATTAGGTGACAGGCAAATATATTATATATTTATACATATATATAAATTTCTCCTCAAATAAATTTCAAAATGAAAAAACTTTAAAAATCTGATATTTAAAATTTTTTTTAAAAAGTCGGTGGGCCGCAGCTAACGTACTGGCGGGCCGCGTGTTGGACACCCCTGCTCTAGTTGAAAGTAACTAAATCCGCTACCAATATTTGTCTTTCAATTCTAGAGCCCTGACTGTGTTAACCTGAGATACACAGGATATCTCGAAGCTCAATGTTAAGAGGGCGAAAAGTGGGATCCTATGTGTTCTGGGAAGAGTTAAAAAAATTCCCTATCATTTGGTTGAGCACGATCGAGCTAATTTTTGAAAATGTTGAAAATTGACACTCTCCGTCACTTCATAGGTACTGTAGCCACAAATTTCCCAATTTGACTGGGATTTTTTAACTAACGTCATCTTATGTAGCCGTACTATTGATCGCAGTCACAAGTCGGACCAAAAACAACCAGCAAAGTGTTGTGTCCGACTTGTAATGAACGCGAAACTCCAAGCAAGTTTCTCAAAAGATGGCCCATTTAGTTAAGATTCCAAAATGGTACAGCATTTGTTATTTTCTATCCAACATAGAGAGCTTTTTTATTTACAGAATATTTTAAAAGCACCTCTATCGACACCCTGCTTCGTATCATTAAAAACTGAGATCACAAACTCCACAATTTCTCAGTGATTTTTTCACTAAAGCAGTGCTTCTCGAACTTTCTATACTTGTGCTCCATTTTTCCATCATAATTTTCATCGTGCCCCCCTCCATATAATAACAATGTATTGAATTCAAAAATAATATACTTGGACATAAAGCTACGCTGCCACATTTTATTTATAAATCTTAAAAATTATCAAGATAAGTATTAAATTTTATGCATAAATTTATAACATGCCTTAGGGTCACTGGTAATTATTAATCTTGTTCTTAACTTATTACTTTTAAATTAATTATGAAACACACTGTGCAGTATTGATACATTTATAAGTGTATTATATCAGTGTAAATGAGTATTTTATTTTTATTTTGTCAGAATGTATTTTGTGTTTTGTTTCCTTTCAGTAAATTAATAATTTTTTTAAAGTAATATTTTGCTTTCGACTTTTCGATATACTCGCGCTCCCTTGTAGGGTTATCATGCCCCCCTAGAGGGGCGCACCTCACAGTTTGAGAAACTCTGCCCTAAAGTAATTTTTCATAGATGTGCTATCAATCACAGTCACAAATCGAGCAAAACAATTTGCTGGTTTAATTCAAACAACACAGTTTGAGTCGGGGTTTGTGAAAATGTCACCTAAATTTGACGCTCCATAAAAAGAAAAATATTACTAAGCAAGTTATTTCAAAAGTTGCTCAAAGCCCGCTTAACGATGAATTTTGAGATACCCTGTATATGCAGCCCCGAGGATACGAGAAATTTTTTTAGAAGTGAATAAATTATAGTGTGTTTAGCAACAAGAATGATGTATTTGCAATCTCTCCGAAATTTAAAAATAACAGAATGTATAAAGAGACAAGAGCGAGAACATTTGTTTTAATTTAAATCCATAAAATATATTCTCACAGTGACAATGAATTGCATTTACTCACGTTGAATCTACTTTCACCAAATGAATGATAATTTTTGATTTCTTCGACAACGCTATATTCATAAATAGTGTGAGAATTAAAAGAGATGAGGCACTTACAACTATTTGATTTTTCAATTACAAATATTTCAAAAATGATTTGATATGTATCAAAGTATTTTTACCCCATTCTTAAATTTACTTTGATTTTTCTTAAAAGATATTTTTGAATCATCCGAAAAAAATACTATTACAAATCAATATACGGTTCCAATTTTCTAAGCTCCTTAAAGATGAACGTGTTTTCCCCTTAAGTATGATGAAATAATTTCAAGTTAAAATGGCTATGATAGTTCAATTAAAATGAAAATAATATTTTTCTTAACCATGCAGTGAATTTTCAAAATAGTTCTTCAAAATTTAATTTATTTTTTAAAAAAGGGAATTAATTGCCAAAGTAATATTTGATTGTGAAACGGATAAACATTGTAACGAAAGCACCCGTAAATCTTTTACAAATCCTTCCTCTTCTACTTGTAGAAATAAAAATCCGATCGATCGCCAAGAGCGAAACGTCGCCAAAGCCGGCTCCAAGACCTTTCGATCGTGGCCTATTGGCTGTGAGGATCTTTGCTCTCCTTAGGCCGCAGGGCTGTTCTCCTCCTCCTTCAATTATTTTCTAGATCAGTTCACTCTATTAGATGATTAATGCCGGGGGCTCTGCTACGGGTAATTACACAGACTCTCCTAAACTCTTGCGGTCTTTGCTGTTACGCCAGGACTTGGCGCAAAAATTACACCCTCCCTCCACCCTCCGAGTGCGTCTAGAATTAATAAGGCAAAGAAGGGGGGGGGGGGTGTAAAGCGACTACAGCGCCCTCCTTAAGTGACTTACCCCTTGCTCAAAACTCTCGTAAAACTGATTACGTACCATCGGCTGCTGGCAACAATTAATTCGCGTATTTAATTACAGCGGCAGTTTTGGAGTAGTTTTAATTTCTATCTGCTATCCTTCGGGGCCAAGGGAAGTTTTGGGGATGATTGCATCTTTTTCTGATCATTTTTGGAAGATTTTAGGTGGGTTAAGTGGTTAATGCATTGTTATTGAGTGAGCGAATCGCTCGGCAGAAGATTATCTTTTAATTATGTTGCCAGGAGTCATAGATCACTCGGCTGTTTCATAAGCACGATTTGTTAAGGAAGCATCAGTGGTGAAACTCAACGACTTCAATGTTTGGCTTTACTTTACTTATAAGAAGTTATCTGTTTTATTCTTTTCTCGTAGAATTGTCTGACATACCTATCCAGCACATAGAAAATCCATTCCTTAGAATTTTAAAGTTTTAATGCAATGATCTAATGAAGATTTCGAAGAGTTTCACTCTTCGTTTGTTGCTGCGACACTGCTTTAGAAAATCTCTTTCGAAGTTCCTAATGTAATAACAGAGATATTTCCTTTTCTACGAAACTTATTGTATTATAATTTTTTATTTATGAAAAAGATTCAAGGGTAAGCATTCAAACTTGGGGCAAAATCCCAATGTTATATCAATGAACTTAATTCATGGTAAAGGTAGCCATGTTTTCTCCATTAAATTCAAAAGAGACATTAAACTAACTTCTATTCGTGAAATTTAGATAAAATTTCAAATTTTACAAATGAGTAAAGATGTAAAAGAATTATGAAAAAAAATTTAACGAAAAAGGTTCTAAAGTTAAATTAAAAAAAATCATTCATATACTTTTAAATCGTTATTTTGCCTACTTATGTACGTTATTTTTGTTTAAAAAAAGGATGTATAGTAATACCTCGACTGGGGCGGCGGGCGGGGGTAGGCGAGTTCAGGGTGGCGTGGGGGTCAGATCTCATCAATTCGTCTTATTTATTATTTTTTTTTTCGTCACTGAAACTCAGGCGGAACCGGTGCCAAAACCTGATGAAATTGATAATTAGTTTGAAGAAGTTGTCGATCTTGCCAGGGAAATAAACTCAGAAATGGATAGAGATGACGTTCAAGAACTGCTGGATTCCCACCATCAGAATCTAACAATTCATGACCTCATAGAAATGCACGAGCAACGGCAAAACGTTGAAGAGTCTTTAGGCCCAGTTCAATCAGAAGATCGAATGACGGTTGGTAACTTGACAGGCCTCTGTTTGATTGAAAAAGAGTTACGAATTTTAGAAAATACATGCTCCAACGATGAGAGTATTTTTTCAACAAAACAAGGAATAAAAAAATTATTAGCAGGCTACACAGAAATTTTTCGAGAGCAAAAAAAATTATTTGAATCGGCAGACTACTTGTTAGATTTTATGAAACCTTCTACATCAAAATAACTTTAGTTTGCGATTTTGTATGTGTTATCTAAGATTTTAAGTCTTTTTTTTCTAAATTATCTTCTTTCGTCTCCAGCCCCAACTAAAAATAATTTATACTTTATTATATATCATCTAAAATAAAAACTATACTATAAATTATATGTATAATACTATAAATTATATCTCAACTTAATCGATTATCACCTAGTCCTACCTATCGCGTAAGTTCGGGGTATTACTGTACTTTTTAAAAGAAAGTTTCTGTAAAAAGCAAAAGTTGGCAACAGCGTAGCGTATAAACTTAGTGCATTTTTCATGTCACATGATTGTAGCCCATTCTGCGTATAAAGCTTGACTCTCTGTAAGCAACACGAGGAATAAAAGCATTACTCTGGATTCAGTGATAAAATTAGGTTATCATAATACACTGATAAAAATGTTTTGGTTCCCTTACATTATTTCTATTTTTACCCTTAACAATTATATTTGGAAAGTGTATGTATAAATTAATGCTTATCAAACATATACTGAACTAAACTCAGTGGCGCAACAGCCCATGAGGACTACTGTACCTATCTCAGTTTTCGTGACCCTAGGTGCTGGGGTCAAGTGGTCAGTCTGACGCGAAACCCCCAGTGTTCAGTTCCTAATCAAGCGTGGTACTCATTTATCGACTCACTGAAGGGATGAAAAACTGATTCGACCTTGCCCAGGCTGGGATTTGAACCCCGGACTGTATCGTGGAAGCGCTTTACACTGACACCCAGCCTCTATCAAACATATAAACAGTATTAAATGTTTCAAGAAATATATTTGAATGTGGCTCCCTAGAAATTAGGTGAATATTCCTTCAAAACCTTTTTGCTATGCTTTCCATCGTTGCAAGATTTCACCTCCGAATTCACACATTTTGTGATGAGATAATATAATTTAAGATAATGTAATTGCTATGTGGGGCCGCGGTAGCCGAGTGGTCAAGGTATAGGATCGTGACTGATCTTGTCACAAGTTCGAGCCCAGTACCACCAAAGACCCACCGTGTAGGGAAGCAATGCACGGGAAATCTGTCGAGAGCTCAAACGTCCTCTCGTTAGCGTGGTGTTGTAGTTAGGAGAGGGGGTGCCAGCTCACAGGTGCCGTCCTCTTCACTTGACCATGGTTCAAAATGACGTGGTCCGTCTCTAAAAGCCCTCGAGTAGCTGAACAGTGCGACTTTAATATTCACTCACTCACTCAATGTAATTGCTATAATGTATTGTAGCGTCCTTTATTGCTTCAAAATAGTATAATCATTGCTTATTTGCTAATCCGTGCAATAAAACTTTGAGCATTCTGAAAGTGCGGAAGAGAAGAATATGTATTTTCCGAACATTCTGCGTTTCATAAAAAATAGATATCTTCTATTCTATATCTATATCTTGAATATATATTCAATATACAGTCAGAACCCGATTTAACAATTTTTTTTTCTTTTCTCCCTTTAAAATGGAAGGAAAAAGCCCTATTTAACGAATAATAAGCCCCCAATTAACGAATTTTTTCAACAACCGAAAACTATTTTTTCATTTGTTTGGATTAGAAAAAATTGGGCTTCTTTTCAAGTGACCGGAACCGAAAAAGACATTTCTTGAAAGTTGCTAACTTCGACAGAGAAGGGTGCAGCCCGTTATTAGACTTTATAGGGGCAGATGTCATGAGTGTAACCTGTGGGAGTCTTGATTAGGATCTCATCCCAATTCACAACCCATGGGATAGCTTAAGATTTTGACGATTATGACTCATTTGATGAAGGACAGCCTACTTGCGCAACTGAAGCTGAGGATCCGTAGGTGAATATTAACGTCGCACTCTACACATGGATTTTTGGCGACGAATCTCGTCATTATGATCCATGGTCAAGTGACGAAGACGACACATGAGCTGGCCCCCTCTCCAAACTACCGCACCACACAAATAGGAGGACGTTTGAGCTCTCGACAGATTTAACGGGCATTGCTCTGCTACACGGCGGGTCTTTAGTGGAACTGGGATCGAACTCGTGACATGCTTGCCATGATCCGATACCTTGATCACTAGGCTACCGCAGCCCCAATGTGTAAGAGCCAATGGATAACGATCCTGAGGCAGAAATTGAAAATGAAATTCCTATCAAAACTGTTACATTTTCTAATGTTTTACATTGTTTGGAAACTGAAACATACTTCTCACTTATGCAGCAGGATGTAAATGTTGGAGCATTTTCTTCTCTGCGTAGAGTCGAAAAGGAACTCTTTCGAGTCATGAATCAAAAAGATTGCCGAACATCTATGAGTCAGAATTTTTAAATTTCCAATTAACTGGTGCGTAATGATTCAGTAATAGTATTTTTAGCTGCTGAATAAAAAATGTGAAATTTAAAACTATCAATATTTTTTGTGTGATTACTTATAGAATTTCCAAAAGGTAAGTGCAAATAATTTGATTTTTGTTTGGACCTCTGATATAACGAGAAACCTCGAATCAAAGAACAAATGGTTCGGTCCCGATGAATTCGTTTAATTGGAGTATTTAATCAATATCTTCTATTCAATGCAATCAAGGTTAAGTTGGATACATTTCATTAAACAAATAAAGAGAGAAATTATATGTAATTTTAGGCTTTGAAGGAAATTTTCTAAACATAATGGAAAATATCTGGCAAAACGCATCTGTAGTCGGAATTTCAACTTATAGATGTTTGTAGATGAGTGCGCGATCATAATGAAACGCCTCTTTTCTTTGTGATGTTTTACAAATTGTTTTTGTAAAATTATTTTACATTTGGTATAATTTATAATGGTTTTTCTGAAAATCTACTGATTAATGTATAAAAGGTGAAACAGATTTAATTCTGATGATAGCAAAGTTTATAAAATCCGTTTAAATAGAAAACAATTTATAGAATCATAAATATTTCCACAGACAATTTTATTTATAACATAAACTTACGCATAAGTATTTAGTAGAACATTTACAATTTTGCATAGTTCATTTGAAATAAAGTATATATGAAGATCAGAATTTTTCATTCTTAATGGATCTCTAAATTTAAGTATGAAAAGACGTTTATTATTTTCATTAAAAATTTTCCTTTCCTTGACAATTTAATTACGTCTTAGGAATAAAAATCAAAACTGCTTAGATTTTTAAGAAAAATTTTTCCCTTGTTATTTTTTCCCATTTTTTAATATTCTTATTTTAGAAAAATATAAAATTTTACACATTTTCATGTTATTACATTTTTCTTCATTAACTTTTTCTTGTTTCGACAAAAACTTGTGTCCTAAAATACACGTTCAAAGTGTTTATTTTAAAATATATTGCGTAAAATCATGTAAATAAAATAATTGAGGCACAAAAAATATCAACATTGAAGATTTGAATCTACAAATTGGAGGAAAATGAAAAGAAAAAATCTCGGCCAACATCAGATTAGTTTTATTCTCATATCAATTCACTTTAAAAAAAACCATACAACAATCGACATCTTTCATTACATTTTGAGAAATTTGGATACTTATGTTCAAATTAAAAACTCTCAGAAAATTAATTTTAAAGCAAAAGCCTTGGAAAATAAATTCAGGAGCTGCGTATAAGAATGAATTCGCTATATATGTATTTTCATTTATTCAAATTTATATTTTACTTTTCAATTTTTTATAAATATTTGCAATGAAAAATCAACTGCTTGAATCTTATATAACATTAAAAATAAAGTTCATCTTAACGCAAGAGAAATATATGTACTCATGTAAAAGAAATATTTAAAAATAAGAATAATGGATAAAAAAAAGAATGCTTTACTTGGAGTTTA
>BMAV01005850.1:356458-367659 GCA_019973955.1 Trichonephila inaurata madagascariensis | reverse complement strand
ACCTGCATGTTCTTTTAAAATATTTTTTATTGTTATAATATTTTAAAAATAAACTGTGCCGAAAACTTCGTCCATTATACATTGGTTATCAGAAATTAAGAAAAAATCACAAAAGTAGCGATGACTCACCCAAAAATAAGCCAGTCTCAATGAAATTTGAATTAATTGGTAAATATAAAGGAGCTGAACGATATTACATTATGCAAAATAGTGCCGATGCATATGGAATGCTTCATTTTTGAGGAACATAAAAATGGATGTCTCAGAGCAAAGCGGCAATTGTCGCTGCGTGTCTGATATTGGAAACCCGGTTTAGAGAAATTGTAACAATAACCGTGAGGCATCATTCGACCGAAGAACTGCAATGGCGCGCTATTGGAAAACTATAGGCAGGACAAAGTCAGATAGATGTGGCTGAACGCAAGTCCATCTCTGATTCATAGACTTTGGCAACAATTTCTTACGACGGATTCGGCATCCAGGAGGCTCAGCCAAGGACGGCCACGTTCTACCACGAGTGCCGATGACCGATATTTGACAGTATGCGCACCAAGGAATAGAACTGCAACTCCGGCTGAACTCATATTTTCCCTTGCTGCAAGTTCCGGAAGGTTGGTACTAAGATCAACTGTGTGTCGAAGCGTTCGCGAATGTGGCCTTTATGCGAAGCGACCAGCCATTTGCGTCATGCCATAAGCGGAAGCATTTGCAGTGAGCACGTCAACATGTCCACTGGACGCGTGATCAAAAGAAGACTCTTCTATTTAAGGAGGAGTCCAGCTTTAATCTCGAAAGCGATGTTTGGCATATTTTCATTTAGAGAGAACCTGAAACTTGATTTCATTCATGACACATCCATGAAAGAGATGCATACGGATCAGGTAGTATCTGTGTTTCGGGTGGTATCTCTTTGGGTGGACCTACAGTCCTCCATGTCTTTTTTCAAGGAAATGTTAATGCTAACACCTATAGAAATTACATCCTGGATGCTCATGTTCGCTCTTGAACCGGGGAAATAAATAATGCTTTCGTGCTACAGGGTGATAACAAGAGACCATAAAAGGATCCTATTGGGGATGCTTATTTTGAACAGGAAACATTCAGCGCATCCAGTTCCAAGCTCAATCACCGGACCTTAATCCTATCTAGCATGTTTGGGACGCTCTAGGATGACGTGTAGCTCCTCAGCCACGCTTTTAACTGTCTTGGAAGAGCTATGACTCGCACTTCCTACAGAATTAATAGACCGCATAACTGATAGCAGTACACATCGCTGAATGTGCTGTATTGCTTCCCGGGGGGGGGGGGAGCATACCCCATATTAAAGGTACTTTCCTATACCATACTGACACATCTGATTTGTTCACTGTATACATAGAATGATAATTTCTATCACACCATAGTTGCCTGATGATTTCTGTCTGTGTTCTTTTATACCTCCGTGTGTGTTGTGTATAAGTTTCATTAAATTCTACATATAACTTTTTGAGTTATCATCATTTTTGTGATTTTTCCTTAATTTATGATAACCAGTGTATAGACATTTGGTGAAAGTTTTATGAGAGAGAGAGACTTCCCTTTTTCACCTGCTATTTATTATATTTATTAACTTTCATTATTAAACTATCATTAACGTTTCTTGCAGCTTGGGAGAATACCCACTCATCACCATTTCTTGATTACATTATTGTCCTCAGGCAGCTAGAACACTATTCTACCACCAGCAGAGTGACCGCGGTAGCCTAGTGGTCAAGTTCACGGATTCGTAGCTAGTGTATCATGAGATCAGGCCTAGTACCGTTGAAGACTAACCGTGTAGAGGGGGCCCTTGCTTCCTAAATATGTCGAGGCTCGAATGTGGTGTGGAAGGTAGGAGGGGAAGGTACCTGTTCAGGTGTCGTCCTCGTCACTTGACCATGGTTAAAAATAACAAGATCCGTTACCAATAGCCCTCGTGCAGCTTTGTAGTGTGACGTTAATGTAACTCTTGTTCTCTCTCACTACCAGAAGAAAAGCTGCAGGGGAGGGGGTTGCGAATAAAGATACTCCCAAGGATTACCCTGCTGCGAATGTTCATGTTTCTGATGCCACACAATCGACGGTGTCACATCGAGGCCCATGAAATTCTTCGTGGAAAAGGCTCGCTTTAAGTCTGTCTTTAGCAGAAGCTTTGAGCACCATGCAGGTGGCAGTAGGTTTTATATAGCTATGTTCCATCCCCACTTTGAGCGAACACATCCTGAAGGATGATCAGGGGGCCACCCACTTCTGTTTCCCTTTTATCAACCTCTGACTCGACGAATATTTAGAGTTTCCCCATGCCCCACACAGGTACTATACATTTAGAAACAGCCCTGCCTTTTACGGGATTCAAACCCTGAACCTACAGCACAGCAGTGAGCGTCGCTAACCACTATACAAGACGTGGGGAACTTTTTTACCATTAAAGGTCACATGTGATTAAGGATGCCGCAATAAAGGAGGCCGCATAGATTGATGTACCTATAAATGCGACTTTTATAAAATTATTATAGTTTTTATGTTGTTTAAACAAATTGTTGAAAAATTATAAAAAAATTAAATCATTATTTATTTATTGTTTGATATAAAAAAATTACTATATAAAATATTTTGTGTTCACATAAGGGTTAAAGTTTGTTATAACACTAATTATAAATTATTATTTTTTATAAAATTATTAAGGGCAGTTGGAAAACTAAAATCTTATTTTTTTTTTGACGATTTGAGATTTTTACATTTTTAAATTGTATAGATTTTAACCTTTCTAAAAATAATTTACTTTAACCTCTAGGGTAATTGCAAGCTCTTAAAACCTATTTTTAAATAATCGTTGAAACTAGGCCACGCCTATTTGAATGGCGAAAAATGTAAACAAAGTACTTCGTTTTTGTTTAAAAGCTGAACGTCTGATATAAACCAAAACATGTATCTTTTATTGTAAATTGAGCCTTTTATTTATTTACTATTTTTTTTTAGTACTCGATTAGAAAACTCACTGTATACATTAAAATCAATTTATCTCAAAAGCTAAATCTTGATGTTCGATATACCTTTTCTGAGAAATTACTGTTCACAGGTATGTAAATTTTTTTATGATATATTTATATAAAGATAGCTATTATATTCTAAAATGAACTTTTTGTAAAAAACTCAAAAATTTATTTTTTCCAAATTTTTTATGTAAAAAATGGGTCACAAATTTCGCAATTCGCAAATTTCGCAATATCATAAATTTCTTAAAAATTCAAAATTAGCTAAAAGCTCATTTCAGTAAAATGAGAAAGGTGTACTTTAAATGTAAAAAAAATTTCAAGCATGTACATACAACAGATTTTAAGAAAAGGTACATCGAAAACAGTCAATTTAACATTATTAGTATAGAGAGAGAGAGAGGTTTGCAACTCCCTTTAAATTCACAAATACTGCAGTAATTTTTTTGTATTTCACTGTTGGTGTTTTTATTTATGTAAGCATATATACAAACCAGATTTTTAAAATTTAATTAACTACATCTTTCAAATAAAAATAGCTAAGTACAAGTATTTTTCAATAAATTTTACAATATAAAGAAGCACATTAGAAAAATAAGAATATTAAATTATAAATGACTGACATAGCAAAAATTCCTAAAATAATTTAAAAATCCGATGGAAAATAGATGCATACATTCATGCTGTTCTTTGTCTAATTCAATTGATTTGAAAAGTTTTGCAATCTGTAAAATTAAATATTAATTAATACAAGTGCTAGTTTTTATGTGAAAACAGCACAAAAACCTCAGGGGGGCCGCGGGTTCCCCCCTCTGCTCTATACCGTCAGGATATAAATATAGTGTACGTATTGGTCGTCGGTCACTATCGTATTGAATAGCTATTATTGTGTTCGTTTCCAAGTTTTCTGTTCTAAATACTTATATATACTTATATCCAACAAGAAAAAAAAATCCATAACCGGCACCTCTTGCACCGTTGCTCCTCCCCCAAAGCGCCTTCAAACACACAATCTGCTCCAAAAATTAATCAATGACACAAATAAATAAACTCTCTTTGAGAAATCCACTTGATCCATTAGTCTTCGCGGGCGCACCTCACCATGACGTGACATCGGTCACTCATCAGACGATCTCTCGACACCCCTAATCTGTTTTCCACCCCCCTCCCACCCACTTTAATCCCATCCCGATCTCGGAATGTCCCGCCACTTCTCTCGAGGGACCCCTCGTCAGATTTGCGTCGATAATCGTCCGTGTTGGCGGGTCTCCGCTGATGCGCAAACGATATATTTGTCGTCGACCCTTTCTCCCCCCCCCCTTTCCATGGGATGGAGTGGTGATACTTGTGTTATGAAAATGTCACCTCAGCTTGGTATGAAGAGTGGTAAGGCTTTGGTATTTGGTGATAAATGAAAATATTTTTTCTTTTGAAGTAGCTCAAGTTTTTTGGACAATTCTATGCGTAAAATACATTTTTCCGAGTAAACTAAGAAGAAAAATGAAATTATTGTATTATTTATAAAAGTAGTGTTTTTTTTCCCATTATTCTTAGCATTGTACATTAGATTTTTTTTTTAAAGTTAAAAATTTTCTAAATAATATATCTTGATATTTTTTTAATGTAGTTTAAAAAATTAAGGTATCCAAACACGTTCGGAGTACTTTTTAGCAAAATAGCATATTTTTTTATTATTATTATTGAAAACAATTATAAAATCCCCGTGCACCACAAAGTATCACACGGGGGCTTACAGAAGTAAGTAATAAACACACATTCAGGGGGAAAAAAATAAAAAAAAAAATATTGAGGTTAAAAAGTAATACAAATATTTACAACAAATTCACAGAAATTTTTGAAAGCATTTCTGGTAGAAAGAAGTTGGTGAAAATTCGGAGGCCAATTTATATTAAGTCCCTTGAAAGCCAATCTTAAGATCTTTCTTTCTCTGGCAAACTTGGAATAGAGAGAGCACAGGTTCTACATTTTCCTCGCCTCCAATATTACAATCACAGGAAGATGTCGGAACTAAATTAAATTTGTTCAAGTAGCTTTTGAAATTACCACGACCAGTGAGAAATTGGGTTATTTTGTAGTTAGTGTAAAAATGATGGCATGACAGTCTTTTAAAAATAGCATATTTAAATATTATAAATGCTCTTTTTCTACTCAATACCAATAAATACTACTGTTCAACTATATATATATATATATATAGCAATATTTAAAATACCAATATATTAAAATCGCAATTATAAGTGAAATTTTAGCAATATTTTTGAAAAACTTCAAAGTTGTTAAACAAAAAAGTAATAAACATATATTAGTAAAAGTATTACTAAAACAAATTAGATTCATTTATCTAGAAAATGTACTAAAAATTTAATGTTTTATTAAAATTTGAAAATTTTAGAGGTTATTGAATAAACATTATAAGAAAAGTCCCATTCTTTATGAGACAATTATTTAAATAATAAGCCATAACTCAAAAACTATTCATACAATAAGAAATATTTTAGTACATTCTCTAGAAAATAACAACTATCAGGTTCAATAAGTTTTAAAAAAATACATTCGTAACATTTTGAGTTATCAGACTCGCCATGATAGATTTTGAACAATTTAAATGGCCATTCCTGGTAGATTAAAAACCCACTTCCGGTTTTTCAAATTTTATAAAATTTATTGTAACTTGGCCTTTAGATAGCAAACAAAGTATCTTTTGTAAAGCTAAAAGATAGTTCTATTCCATAAATTAAAAAAAAAAATATGCGTTTTGACCGAATTTGGAGATTTTCAAAGTGTTTGGATACCTTAAAAGTACTTTTCTTTTGAATTCTTTGAATAAACAGAAAATGTATTAATTGATTCTCTCACCTATTCGCCATATTTGCTTCGCTCGATGTCTTAAACATTATTTATAGAATCTTTTCTTTATTAATTATTGAATTGTGTAACAGATTAGATACAAAGAAGTAACAGAAATAGTAACTATTTGAGTTTATTAGTTTTTAACATGCTTTTCTTCTGATTCTTTTATGTATACTTACGATAACTTTTGAGCCACTTTAATGAGATTTCAGAACTTTACAAAAGCACCTTTAAAAAAAATAATTCTACATCCAACGAAAAAGAAATCTTTCATTTTTTTAACTTTACGATTTGAATTCTTTTCACTACTATGAACTAATAATTTGGATTTTAGAGAAATAATTGAAAATTGTCATAGCGAGAATAATATCTAATTTTAAAATTCAAGAGAGCGGATTGAAGGAATATCAAAGATTAATATCTATATCTAACGTAAATGGGTAATATATTTTATAATTTCGTTTTTATGCACTTTTCTTAATATATTTTTCACTTTCAGTAGCTTTCCTTTTCTCTCTTTTCACATAAATCTACTTGAAAATTTTACAATAATTTTAGAACTTTTTATGCAGATGACAGTCCTCATTATTATAGAATGCAGTCCGTCAATAAGGTTATTTCAATTTTCTGCTTCGCATTACTCTCCTATTTGTTAATTTATTCTATTTTTTAATTTAATTTTTAAAAATTTTGGTATTGTTCTTTCTTAATTGGTTACATGGTGCTACTATTTCCATTTATATAATATAACTTCAAATTTACGTCGTTTCTACATTAGCATACTGTTTGAGTATTTGTGTAAGTTTATGGCTTTGCTAATATTAGATATTTTGGTTTTTGCTTATTACTTTTTTTTTTACTACTACGTGAAAATTTTCTGTTAAAAGGGGAATATATATGGACCTTATAAAGCATGTCTAAACCCTACATGACAGTTCTAAGTCTGTTATAGCTTTAGAAAACGTTATAGTCTTACATTTTGGTCCATGAACTTGCTATAATAGATCTCAGTTTCTTAGTTTTATAATATTCAGAATTTCCTCTTCCTCTCATTAGTAGACCAAGTTCACTAAGTGGAAAATTAGTTAAGTAGAGATTTATATATTGATGTATTTTAGAAACCAGATTAAAAGAATTTTAAATTCTTAAACACTGTATATTATTAGAAAGAAGTAATTATTCATACTTTTTATTTGTAAATTAATTTCTATTTATTTTACTCATCAAAAAAAAATCTGCAAGGAAAACAAGAAAAAAAACATTGTCCACTTAATACACCGTATTTTAAACTTTAAAAAAAATACTTTTATATTAAAATTAATTCATTTTAATGACATATTCTCTCTCTCTCTCTCTCTCTCTCTCTCTCTCTAATCTTAAGGTATCCGACTACGTTCGGAACCGTGATTTTACAAAAGCACATAAATGGATAATTTTCATGATATTTAGTGTCACTTAGATTAGACTACATGTACAAAATTGTTTCCAGGACATTTTGACAAAAAAAAATTATTTAAATACAATACTTTGGCAAAAAATTAACTTAGAATAATCTTTTTTCAAAATGTTCTCCTTTTGTGTAAATGCTTCTATTATTTTAATGTTTTGCCTGTATATAGCTCAGACCTCTCTACAGAGTCTCAACTAGAATTTTTGAAATATATAACTTAGAAGTGGGCTTATCCATATTTTACGACAACAGAGGAGAGCAATTTTAAAAAAAAACCGCTGATAATTATTCCAATGGGTGGTAACTCTGAAAATAATGTGAATTTTTCAAAAATTCTAGTTGAGTCTCTGTAAAGAGGTCTGAGCTATATACAGGCAAAATATTATTATAATAGAAGCATTTTGCACAAAAGGAGAACATTTTGAAAAAAAGTTATTCTAATTTTTTGCCTAAATATTGCATTTAAATAATTTTTTTTGTCAAACTGTCCTTAAAACAATTTTATACATGTATTCTAATCTAAGTGACACTAAATATCATGAAAATTTTCCATTTATTCGCTTTTTTAAAATCACGGTTCCGAACTCAGACGGATACCTTAAGCATAAAGTAATTTTAAACATACAATATTTTATAACCAGTAATTTTATATGCATACTTTACCACATGTTTCCCTGAATTTTACTACTGATAAAATATGTTAATTTGAGTTTTTTATCTGAAAAATTAAGGCAATATTTTATTGCTCTATGTTAGTCTCCTGATAAAACCAATTCAAGGTCTGATCACCCCAAAATAGATTAAAAGAGAGAATAATTTGAAATGCCTCAAATTTTTTTTTAGAGTTAGGGGGTGGGGGATTGATTCACAAGCGAAAAAACTTTGTTAAACGGAAAATGTACTTCGCTGTTAAGAGGTTATTTTATGAAAAAAAAAGTAAAATGTTATTGATTCCAGGAAAAAGCTTACAAGACAGAAAAATTCGCTAAATAGAGGCTCAACTGTATATATATTTATTACTATAAATCCAATTTAAAATGTAAGATACTAAACAAGTAAATCGTAAAACAATGCACAGTCACGGTAACAGAATTAAAACAGAATTAAAGGTTTTATTGAGTTGAAATAAAATTTAAAGAGGAAAAAAAGTTAGAAATTTATAAGTGCAAACATGAATGTGTATTATATTGAAATCCCTATGTTCCAAAAGATTATCGAAATTAAACAACTTACTCCACTGAAAAAAAAATCCAACAAATATCTCAAATCAAATAATCAAATATCTATAAAATCCAACAAACCTAACTTATTGCTACTAAATGTAGTCCTTATTAATATCAAAAACATGTTATAACATAGGAGAAATATGAAAACAATTTGTAAAAAATTTTAAAAAGAGGAAGTGTAAAAATAAATATTTAAAAAACTTAAGTCAAATAATTATCAAAACAAGTTAATTGATAGCTAAATGGTTATAAGAATAATAAATGAATAATAAATATTAAAAATAAAACATACACACGCATATTTAGATATAAACATAAATATAGATATTACTGATAACAGTATCGCATTAGAGAAATAAAAAAATTTAAAAAACACTGCGCGTACCTAAATAAGTTATGCATTAAATTACATTATAACATTGGGTGTTAAGATTATTTACTGCTTTTGGTGTGAGAATCCGTATACTACTCACTTAACTTTTCGTTCAGCCATTTTGGAATTGAGCCGATTCAGTCCATTAAAATTTCTCTTGTAAGAATCCTTCTAAATGCCATATAAAACTCTCTTCCTTTTATGCAAGGATCAAAGACTGTCCGTTAAATTTATGTCTTCTCTGATCAAATATACTTTACACAGTTTCACGAATGCTTCGCCCCAAACTTGTGATTTGTATAACAAGATTTCGAACAAATAGCTGTCGAATTTTTAGAAATGCGATTTAAATGGCGTTTCTCTCCGAATAAAATTTGCTTTAATATCTCTTTAGCATTGGATGAGGAAATCGCTTTGGAATATTAGATTTACGCGTCCTTAATTTCATTTCGGAGTCCCTGGACTTGCAACGATTTCTTCTCATTCAAAATTCTGACTGCCGAGTTATACTTTTATTTTCTGCATGTATATACGCTTCTGTCGCTGTTCTTTCTGAAAAGGGTTCTTCAACAGTTGAAACTCTTTTGTTCTTTTATATCTTCTACTGAATCACACAAAAACGATGTATACGTGCGGAAAATTTAATCTTTATAGTTGTCTAGGTAAGTAAGGTTGAGTGTTTTTCTTGGGCTTTTGGTAATTCGAGATTTATTTTATTAATTAAATGCCTAAGAATTGAAAAAGTATGAAAAAAATACTTTATATATATGTGTATATAGGTTTGTATGTATGTTCAGTCAGAACCCGTTTTAACAAATTCTTTGGGTCATGACATTTTATTTGTTCATTTGGGGTTATTTGTAATATCCGGGTCCAAAAAAATACAGATTTTTTGTACATTTACCCTTTGAAAACTCTATAATAAGCAACTACACAAAAAATATCCGTTGTTAAAAATTACACATACTTTTCATTCAGCAGCTAAAAATACTATTAGTGAATTATTACGCACCAGTTAATTGGAAATTTTAAGAAACTGACTAATAGATGTTTGACAATCTTTTTGATTCCTGACTTAAAAGATTTATTTTTCGACTTTATGCAGAGAAAAAAACACTGCGTCATTTACATCTAGAGGTATGTTTTCACAGTTTCTAAGGAATGTAAAGCATTAGAAAATGTAACCGTTTTGACAGAAGTTTCATTATAAATTTCTTCTTCAAAATGGCTACTCATTGGCTTGCATAAATCAATCAAAACATTCTGCAAAACCGTATGCATAATAAACTTGTTTTATCTCAAGAAAGGGAGAAAATGGTAAGAAATCTTAAGATATCCCCTACGTTGTGGAGTGGGATGACATAAGAAAAGAATTTCCTGTCATATTCAAAGGTCGTGCGACAGGTTACACTCATGACTCATCTGCACCTGTAAAGTTTAAACATGAGTTGCACCCTTTCCCGTCGAAAGTTACTGCTTACAAGGAAGCTCGTTTTTCTGTTCCAGACAAAAAAAAATCCAATTTTCTCTAATCTACTTTAATAAAAAAAAATTCAGGTGTTGAACTAATTCGTCGTACTTTTTATTTGTCAAACAGGGTATTTTTTTTCCTTCCTTTTAATCGGGAAGGGAGGGGGAGGAAAAAAATTCTTTAAACAGAGTTTCGGTAAATCGGGGTGGGGTCCGACTGTATACATGTTGCAGTTAAACTGCATTGGAGGTAATATTGTGTAGTGCCACCTTTTCCTGGACAAAAGGAAGCATGGAGAAAACAACGCGTTCCCGATGATCACGATGGAGTGGAATAAGAGAATCAAAAGAGTTTTGGGTTATGGCATCCCATATGTATTGAATGGGAATAATGTAAGATGATCTAGGAGGTCAAGAAAGAAAGGCAATATTTGTAAACTGCTCATTGAAGCATTCAGATACAATTCGGACGCGATAGCAAGGTTATTTGTGTTTTTTAAGGAAGAGACCTCCAGTGGAATACCAAAGATGTACAAATAGGAAAACAGGGTCTTCAAAAGCATCACAATAGCGTTAATTAGGGATGGGGGTGTTATTTCAACTGAAAGAAAATTTTCCAGTCGAGAATATCATCTCCGCCAGTTTGGAGAACCCCCTGCTGGAAAGAAGAATCCATCGCTTTAAGAGATTTGCCCCTTAATCATACTTTCATATTAGCATGTACCAAGGTGGATATACTCATCGGTTCAGGCAACATTATCCACATACTAATCTTTAAGTCTTTCTTTTTACATGCGATC
>BMAV01005850.1:336060-356058 GCA_019973955.1 Trichonephila inaurata madagascariensis | reverse complement strand
GTTTCTGAATTCGAACGAGGAAGAATAGTAGACTATAGGAATTACGAATTATCCTTTAGAGAAATCTGTCAACGTGTTGGACGAAACCAAACAATTATGTTGCGGATCTGTCAGCGCTGTATGCAGGAGGAAACGACGGAGAGGAACACATCCACCTCATTGCACCACTGCCCGTGATGACAGGTGGATTGTGCGCAGGGAAGTGATGGATCGTTCAACCACATCACGAACCATAGCAAAACAAATTCAGTCTATTACGCATCATCCGGTGTCCACTCGTACCATTTGACACCGTTTGCAGCAGAGTGAAATGTCCGCAAGGCGCCCAATGTTTTGTTTATTCTGGATTGAAAACCACAGGCGTTTGCATCGCCAATGGTGTGATTAACGGTAGACATGGACAACGGAATGGGACGACATTGTGTTTTCTGACGAATCCCGCTTCTGCCTGTAACATCACGATAGTTGGATTCGAATGTATAGACACCGTGGTGAGAGGCTGCTGAATTGTTGCATTATGCATCTTCGCACTGTTCCTGCACCCGGTAGCATGGTTTGGGGTAGCATTGGATTTCACTGCCGTACCCCTAGAACGCATTACCGGTACACTGAACAGCCAGTGCAACATATCTGAGGTATTGGAGCCCGTGGTCCTTCCATACCTTTAACGCATGTCATCAGCCATATTCCAACAGGATAATGCGCGAGCACACGAGGCACGCAATGTTCAAGAGTTCTTCTTTATCCATCAGATTGAATTGCTTTCTTGACCTGCTTGTTCTCCCGATCTATCGTCAATCGAAAACTTGTGATACATGCTTGCACAACAACTGGCTCGGGATACACCACCCGTTTCTACACCAGATCAACTTTGGCAATATGAGGAAGCCGCATGGACTGCTGTACCCCAAGGGCACATCTAAAGACTCTTTGATTCTATACCAAGGCGAGTGGCAGCGGTTATAGCCTTCAGTGGCGGCTGCTCGAACTACTAATTTTGTCGTCATCCACACATCACAAGAAGCTGTAATTTTAATCGCTTGATCTTTGTGCTACATGTTATCTGCCAAATAAATTTGTCTGTTATGTCTCTGGTCCTTTTTTGGTGTTGCATTTTATGTGACTGGCAGTGTTCTTCATATTTGCATCAGAACTCATGACACAACTTGGTACATTAAAATGCATTAATTTTCCATTGAAAACATTTTTATAAGATAAAATTCTAACTCTTCTTTGAAAATTGAATTTTGGAGAGAATTAACTAGAAGTAATTATTATAATATCTGCTGCATCTGTCGTCAGAAATTTTTTTTTATGAAAAATTTGTCTCAACTAAATTCAGCAACATGAATAAGCTTTATTTATTTCTTGCTGCAAGCAAAATGAAGAAGTAAAGCCCACAAATAGCTTATTTGTCTCATTTTTTTACTGCTGGAACGTATGATTTGGAATATTTTCTTTTAAAATAAAATCCAAGCTGATTTCAAGTCAAAATCGTTACAAAGTGTTACATAAGAATTCGTTTTTAAAACGAACTGTAACGTATAAATTCCCCTTTTTATAAATAGCTTTCAAATAAGAAAATTATATTTCAAAATAATACAATTTGAAAAAAAAAATTCCAAGATGAATGTGTTAAAATATACAATGTGCTGTAATTATCAAATAAAAATCTCGGCGTGACTAATTCAATAACAATTTTTCTCAGCACAAACTTCTACTTCAAATGCATAATTAATAATTTAACGCAATTTATATTTCCGAGAGTAAAATTTCAAAAGTAGCTTTAACACAATCACTGCAACCGTAGCAGAACTGAAAGGAATTTAATATTTAATGGCAACAGGGTAGGAGGAAGAGGTACGGAACCTATTTCAGCAGACGATAAAGGGGCTGGTGGAGTGAGGAGGGTCTTTGATGAAATTAAAGAGTATCGCACAACGCATCGATTGAAATTAATGCACAGAAATAGAAACTCCATCTCTGCACTGACATGCGGCCCACTCCTCACCCCCTATTAGCATGATAAGAACGGCTTAATGGGATGAGAGAGGGAGTGAGCAGGAAAGAATCGTCTGCAACTTCCGCTTCAGATTCGGAACTCCTTCGCTTCCCGTTTTACGCCAAGTGCTGCTTCCTGCGAGGACTTCCGGTTGGAGGAATAACTCATTCTTTCTGCACCCCCCCCGGGTATGTTCAACCCCCTTCTCCGTCCACGATTGTTGTAGGGGTCGTCGTTGTTGATGATACATTGGAGTGCGAAGATCAAAGATCGTTTGGTTTTTGTATTCGGGGAGATGCATCGATCACGTATTCTAAAAATAAATATTCGTGTTTTTTCTTATATGCTGCAAAAATCGGCAATAAATGGAGACCATTAGCCGAAAGTTATTAAAATAAATATCATCAAGTGTTACTTTTTCCGTAACAAAAAAAATTGGAATTTCCATATAAAATAATACAATCCGGCATATAACGCGCACTTTTAACACAAAAAAATAAGGTCGAAATTCAAGGGTGAGCGATATACACCTGATATAAAAACGACAGCTATAAAAATCACGAAAAAGATGAGCATAAAAAGAAAATTTACTACTACATGTGTATCGATATACTGTTTATTTAAAAAAAAACGCGATTTGCCTTGTGAACTAAAAGAATTTGAGTTCTAGAAGTATACTATTTTGTCAAAAGTCTGGGATAATACCTCGATTAAATGACTTCAAAACATAAGAGCAATGTATACCAATATTTCAGATTTCTTTGTAAAAAAGGGGTGCGCTTTATACGGTGAATATACTTAAAAATTAAAAAATGCAGTTTGAAAGTATAGGTGCGCGCGTTATACACTGGTGCGCGCCATGCGCCGGATTTTACGGTAAGTATTTAAAATATTTTGTATATTTATGTATGTATATATATTTAGATCTCTAATATTTTTGAATAATTTTATGAAACTTGCAAAATGTAACAATGCTCTAAATTCTTGGCGGTAACGTGATAAAAACAATCACGAGTTCCCCATTGAATTCAAAACGACCATTAAATTAACTTGTATGTGTAGTTCTATTTGTAAAATTTAAGTAAAACTTCACAATTTACAATTGGGTAAAGATGTTTAAATATTATGGAAAAAGATACATCAAAAGATTTTGAAATTAAAAGTCTCATTTTATACAAGTGTATTTTGTTTACTATTTTTATTTTTTTTTTATTGATGACATATGTGCTTTTTAATAAAAAGTTTCTGCAAAAAGCAAAGGTTGCCAACAGCAAAGCCCATGAACTGATTAGCTGGAAATACATGATTGCATCTATCATGAAATGATGGTGTCATATGAATTTATGAGCTGATTAGATGGTAACTCGTGTGATTGCAGTTATCATGTGATTATAACGTCACATGATTCAGCCCATGTAGAAATTCGGTCTTAGGTCATGCTTAGAGGTCTTATTAGCCATTTTTAAAATTATGTGGAGCTAAAAATGACACTATGCACAAGTTTTTTTTTTTTTTTTTTTTTTTTAATTTTTTAAACAATTTTTAAAATAAAATTTAACAAAAAAAATTATTTTTTTTTTTTTTTTTTTTTTTTTTTAATTTGTAAAATTTTCAGACAACTCTTAAATTAAGTTTTAGCTAGAAAACTGATTTCACTCAAAAGCAATTTGTAAATTTCTAGTTAGCGATTGTCATTTTAATTAAAAAAATTCCATCACATTACCGGTTAAAGCAGACCTTCACGATGACTATTGCTGCCTTAAATATTTGTTCCTCGTTAATACAACTTGCTTCTGAACAAAATTTATGTCTCATAAAAACGGTGTTGTTTGTATAAATTTCTATTCACACAACGTGGCAAAAGTCCTATTACAAGTGACATATAATTCTAAAAACGTGGAACAATTTGTGGAGGGAGTTTCAGTATGATTCGGCACACTCATTTAAAATTAAAATTCCTTTCTGCAAATATCTTATGTGGATTCCTGAAAAGGTTTTCCTTTTATATTCTAAAATAAAATGAAGCATTTATGTTTTTTGCACATTTATTACAGATATAACTGTACTAAATACAAAACAAAGAGCAAAATTTTATCTTCTAACTAAATTAAATTGTCTTCTTTAAAACTATGGGCTTTTTCATAGCACATATGTCTTCAGAAAGAATTAATAACTTCCAAGAAATGTGCTTATATTAAGTAATAAATTAAACTTCCTGAATCGTTCTTATTATTTATATTGTAATGTCTTTTAATATATATCTATAACATAACAAACAGAAATTACATTTCAATAAATAAACATGAGAACATTAAACTGATATTCAATATTTTCGATAATTTAAAGTTTATTGCAAAAGGAAGTGGTCCATTCTATGGAGAGATGCAAAGATAATTAAAACTTAGTTTTCTGCTTAGAAAGGGAGAAAATAATAATAAAAAGGGAAAGTGTCATAAATTGTGATCAAATAATAACAGAATTAAACACAATTCAAAGGTATTGTTCAATTTAAGGGGGAAAAAAAAGAAGAGTCTTCCAGCGATATTCTGAAGAGATATTTTCTTAAAATCATAAATAACTCAAATCAAATTACTTTTTAATCAGAATATCAAAAAAGAAATGAAATATTTTTATTGTTTAATTTTTTAAAAAATTACTTTTATAGGAAAGTTTAACACAACCAAGAAAAAAATAAATCGATAGCATAATAGATTTCAGTTAAATACTTATCTAGCTTTTAAAAGAGTTAAAAAATAAAATAGTTTAAAAGATTAGTCTGCATTAATTTACACCTTCGTATTTTTGCCTTTCAAAGAAATTTCCTTTTATCACGTTTATGTTTTCAATTTCAATTATTATTGTTTTTTAAGGTTTGAAAGCAAAAATCTCAACATTAAAATTAGATTTTTCGCGTATCACCCATATTAGATTAAAAACTTAATTCTGTCGTTAATTTTGTTATTTGGAATGTTTGTCAGCCCCTGTAGCGACACTATTGAATTCCCTATGGGAGATAATAAGCTACCGAAACTCTACAAGTTTATTAAATTAAACATGTAGAGATTAGATGGGATGTTTCTAGTGTTTCAGAAATTAAGGAATATGTTTTTTCGAAAGAAAAAGAAATTATTTATTGTTATTATTTTTGATTTCAACAAATAACTGAATTTTTTACAGCAGCTGTTTTTACCTATTTGATAATGATGTCTAAATTTATAACTACCACAATGTTGCGAGCTTTTTAAAAATTGAAAATATCTTCCACGAAAATTCTTTAATTAAATATTTACTAATTATACTAAATAATTAATTAAATAAAGGATTAATTTAATTTCTAAATAAATTTGTTTGTGTACAGAAAAAATAAACTTAGAGTAGTGTAATATATAAATAAAGAAATTTTCACGGCTGAATTATAAAATGAGTTGTAATCTGTTTTTGATAAATAATGGCTTTCTTCGAAAAATTCACACATAAACCTTTCTCAATAACTTGTAAAAACTATAGAACACTGAAGAATCTGTTGAAACCCCATTTTGTACCCAATTTGGTTTTATGCACTTTCATTGTTATTTTTAAACCCTATTTTAGCTCTGCTGTGTACAAAATTATGTGAGAAACTTGTCGTAATAAAGAATAAACATCTTTTTTTTATAATTGGAGAATAATCATACAAACAAAAAAAATGAAAATGTTTATGTAACACAAAAAAAGCAACTTAAACACTTACAAATTAAAAACAGGAACACTTTTATTTTTAGCTGTCATTTAATTGGTTGTACTTTGTGTATCCTGTATTCCATTTTCAGAATAATATTCTTATTAGATAACTGCGTTAAGTTTTTCATTTAAGATAACCATTTGCATTAAGAGATCCATAATACATTAAATCAAAATCAGTTTATTTAGTTTTAATGTCAACAGAATTTATCCGTATTTTATATTTTTTGATTAAAATCAAGCTGTTGGGATTTAGTTCTATATCATTCAGCAGACATCAAAAATGTTTTCTGAAAATGAAACCCTTAATTTGTTACTAAAGTAAAATTCGTAAAATGAATATTATTCGTAACTATTAGTATTTTGAGATAAAATGAAAAAATACATCTTATTCCAAATATTCGATTCGATTTCCACTTTAATTGAAGCTTATTTGTTCTTTTGAAAACTTTGTAAAAAATTTAAAAAATATAGTAACTTAAGAATAAATTAGTATTAAAAAAATATCTATATTTTTAGAAAGAAAAATAGAATATTTTCTTTAATTCTTAAGACCATACCAAAAATTCACAAAACTCATACAATTAAAATATTTTTCTATAAAATATAATAATCTCTGAAAATACTGTAAATAAAATGTGGCAAGTAGTAACTTTCAAAATATAAGCAAAATAAATAAGTAAAGTAAGTAAGTTCATAAGTAAAAAATAATAAGTTCCATGTTTTCTGATTGATTGTTCATTACAAAAGCGTTTTTCAAACTGTGAAGCGCTCCCCTAGGGGGGCGTAATAACTCTACGAGGTGGGCGCGAGCATATTGAATAGTAGAACACAAAAGATTATTTTAAAAAAATTATTAATTTACTGAAAGTAAATAAAATACATTCTGACATAATCAAAAATAAAATACACATTCACACTGTTTTAATACACTTATATTTGTATCAGTACTGCAAAATGTATCTTATAATTAAGTTAACAATACGAAGTTAAGAGTAAGTTTAATAATTACCAGTGATCCCATGGACTTGTCATATACAAAATTGCACACAAAAATTAACACTTATCTTAAAAATTTGTATGGTTTATAATTAATCCCATAAGTGTCGATTAAAAGTTAAGTGATTCGCTCCCAAAGACACCAATTTCCACGTTGGCACACTATGTGATGTATTGTGGGGGGGGGGAGAAAAAGAATACATAAGTCAATCCCCTGAAATAAGTAAATTCTTCACAAATACTGTCAAGGTCGTTTTATTGCATTCCAAGACCTTCGGAATAATTTTATGGTTGCAGTGCACAGAAAATATCGTACTTCCGAAAGACATATACATACGTCTGAGGAAATTAACGCTTTGGTTGAGTGAGACATTTACATATGCCAGTGGCATTTAGGAGGATAAAGTCGTATTATAGATTTAGCGTTAAAATATTATATTATTGAATTCAAAACATTGTTATTGTATGGAGATGAATATTGAATATGATTGAATATTGGGTCGCAAATATTGAAATTTTGAGAGGTACTGCATTATAGTGATTTAAAGAAACAGCAAAAGATCCTTTGCGAATAGCTCTTGTTCCATTCATAAGAGAGACGTTAATAGAAAGTTAATAAATTCATGTTTTCAAAATAAAAGAAACGCATAATAAAAATATGTCAAGTTTTATTTGTAAAAGAAGGAAGTAGCTTCTTTATAAACATAAACAAAAAAAAAATTTCAGAATACATAAATAGATTTATTTTTAAATATTTGTTAAACTAGTATTTTAAAAGTGGTCAGATTTACAACTTTTTAGATAAAAGAATAAAAATAAAATACTGTAAAATATCTGAGAAAAATATTTGAATTTAATGCATTTACAAATTAATATCGTATCAGAAAATAAGATTCCCATCTTGTAAACACTCTCTAAATCCTAATTTTTTTTTAAATAATCAAACGTACTTACATAACTAACATTTTTAAAAAATTTGAAAACAGTTTCTGATACTCTTATCAACTATTTAGTAAAATCTTTAATTCCTCCAAAATATTCTTAAATATGATTATAAAAAAAAATAAAATTGATCCTATGTTTAAATACTATTTATTTATAAACGTTTTTTTAGAAAAAAAAACAAAAACAGCAGATTAATTCAAAAATTCTGGTACCTTAGTTTGCTTATATAAAAACAAATCTAAACAATAAAATAAAATTTACATTTTTTTTTTTTTAAAGTTTAAATATTTTAATAAGAAACTGATTTTTCAATATTATAAGCATTAACATACTTAATATATAACATAAACTAGCATAAACATTTCTTCATATTTAAAAAATTGTTTTAAAATATTAAAATATTGAAAAGAATTTAAAATTCCTTGCAATACTCCTTTGGCCCATTATTACATTTTTGTAAGCTAGGAAATAGGTTTTCCGCTACTTTACGTATAAAGGACAAATATTCTAATATTCATTACGAATTCGTGTTAATTGTGAATTTTCTGGACAACTCTTCTTATCAAAAAGTGTGTCAAAGAGATTAATTTTTTAAATTTTAAATTGAATTAAAATACTTTTAAAAAATTAACGCATATATCTAATAATTTATAGTCAGAATACATTTTACCTAATGTTAATTATTCCAAAGAAAAGAATTGTTAAGACATTTCATGAACGCTAATCATTTGAGCTAATTCTTGAGTTAGTCATTTAGAATTTTATTTTTTTAATAATTGCTTCAAATTAAATAAGAATAAATAATGAAAGATATACTAAATTATCAATCCTTGTGCATAATCGTTTTTTTTTTGATTTTGATGTGTTTAAGAAAATTAATCAATAACGATGATTAAAATAGACTTATAGAAACTTTATTCTATTTTTAGATACAATTATTAATTATTTTTACAGCAAATATTATGATGCTAAATTAAAATGAATATTTGACATGATTTAATTATATTGCAATGCATATTATTTTAAAAATCAGTGAAAGAAACCCAACATGCTTTAATGGGGTTCACCCATGTGAAGAGCTGTTTTTTTAGCACTTGATGGGATTTATTTATTTTTTTTCACAACCAGTAAAAAGATAGAACTTTCAGTTTTTTATCATTTATTTATATGTGTTTTAAGAATATGTATATAAATTTTTAGTCAAAAATGTCCGATAGAACGTGAGTTATAATGCTCGGAACACACCCGCCTCGAAAAAATGGACGTTCACTTCCTTCACAATTCCGGCTAATTGGCTTTTCTGAAATAAACAAAAATTAACGGCGTTTTAATCTATAAACTTAAATGCACCAAATGAACTACACTCAATTGAAAATATCAAAAATTGGATTTTTGGTAGACTTCTAAAGAAAACTTTCGAATTTCATGGGGTTTTTTTGTTATGTTTTTGTTACAAGAAGTAGAAATATTGGGAATTTTGGAATGATCGTCGTTCATTTGGTTTGTATATATGTGCTGAGTCTACCTTATAAGTTTGAAGTCATTCGGTCAAACCGTTCTGAGATATGATGGAGGAAAGTTTGGAAAACACGTTTAAAGTTTCAAGTCTGATTAAAACTATTAAAATCTTAACTTAGTGCTACGAACAGCTGCTCTTCTAACACCTGCTTCTTTATAACGACTTCGAATTTCAAAACATTCCTTTACCACCGTATTCTAGACATGTTAATAAAGCAATTTACGAAGAAAAAAAAATTTGATTTTTTTGAAATCGTCACACCCTCTTAAGATATATTTTTCAAAAGCACTGTGTGTATTATGGAAGTTTCAATAATACAACTATTAAGTAGATATTTCAAGATGTTTCAGAACGCTGCAAGCTTCACTACTTAAATGAAAAGGTTTTTTTTTTTTTTTTTTTTGGAATATTTTATGTTGAATTATATGTTTTGACGTGACTAGTTCTCTTCTTTTGTAATTGTTCTTTCATATCTGCTTCCATTAGTTATTAATATCATATTTTGCAACAGGGAAAAATTACTTTTGAAAACTTCGTGTATCTGGAAAAGAAAAAGAAAAATATTTAATTAATTTTCACCCAACATAAATTGCATTACTAAAAGTCCTCTTCAATTTGCTGTCGACTTGAGAAAACTTGATAAAAAGCAGCGCAAAAGCCTATTTACAAGTCTCCAGTCAGTGTTTCCCTTTATTACAGAGAGCCTTAACACCTTCAATGAATCCTTCATCGAGACATCTAAGTGCTCCATCTGCGAAACACATCACGCCCTAAAACAAATCTTCGCCACGGCGCAATAAAACTTCATCTTAACATCTTTCTCAGCACATGTCGGCCCGTGAACGTAATCCTAAAAACGAAACCGAGAGAAACAGAGGGGGAAAAAAATTATTAAAAAAATAAATAAATAAGGGACAGAGGAAAAGTAAATAAAATAGTGCGAATTCCCTTCCCTTTTTTCTTGTATTGGAAGCGCAGCAAAAAGCCTCCCACACCGAATTATCCCAGCGGATAACTTTTTAAAACATCCCGAAGCGCCCCCTGCCGGGTTCCTTTTCTTAATGGCATTAAAGCGAGCGGGCGTTTAGAGTCTCTACTTCAAACGGACCGCGAGGTGCTAAATAATGAAACAGCGGCAAGGCAAACTCTCTCTCGCAGGCGAGCATTAATATTTGATCTGGGGCCCATACCGAGAATATGACATATTGGTGGATGCCTGCAATCTGATTACTGAATCCTCTCTGTAGCCTACCAGACGATGCGCTACTGGTTATTAATATATGTACTTAGTCCGTCGCTTCTGCGCTAATGGAGGTATTGAATTAGTGAGGAGCAGAGCGATAATTCCTTTAGGGCCGCAACTAAACACGTTTAATGTTTACAGTCATAAACATAAGTCAGACAGAGTGGCTTTTAGGCCTAACCTCCTTAGCAGGCGGTCGCCTAACAGCATAATTGGCGCGAGCCTCAGCTCCAAATGCATTTGCGGCTTTTCTCTCCGAGCTTTTTTTACTTTTATTTCCACCTCGCATGTCTTCCACCGATCGCTTACGAGGTTTTGCCAACACATTATCAATCAGAATGGCAACGAGGAGTCTTTTCTTTTATTCCGGGACAAAGTAGTGGCAACACAAATGGAAAATGGAAGGCAGACTTTTCATTTATTCCCTTTCAAGTAACGTGACTCCCATTGCTTTAGTGCGTTATTACCGAGAGCGTTTCTTTCTTTTTTTTCTCTCTCTCTTTCTCTCGCGTTCTCTCCCCCGCCCCCTCTAGCATCGTATTCCGAATCATTCTTTCTCGGAATGGTGCTCTACTTTCGTTTTCGATGCTGGTTGTTTAACACTCTGTTATAAATAAATTCCCAATAGTTACTAGGGTGATAGTAGTTGGCCGAAAAATTACTCATTCACGTTTAAATTGAATTTTAAAAAATTTAATTGCTCAACTCAAAATTTGTTGATAAAAATGTGAAACTTAAACTCAAATGTAATATAATGTGACAAAATATTTTTTTTCATGGAGTATTGTACGAAAGCTACCTTCGCCTGGTATTTGGGAGCAGGACCTGATCTAGGATTCCTTTTTCAAGTAAAGAAATATTCCGATATTAATATTGTTTTCAAATTTTAATTAAGAACTGAAAATAACATACTTTAATGGTTTTCTTTTATTTTTATTAAATTTTCTTTCTTTTTTCTCTCTCTCTCTTTTCGCATAATATATGTTCTACGCTTAGTACCTTGTCCAATAAAACTGCGAATGAGCTTTCAACTTTATAGCAAATGAAAAAAAAAAAATTGCTCATTTATTCAGATTCTTTAAAGTTGATTTGTATTATATGATAATAGGGTATATATATATGTATTGTAAATAAAACGAATATGTGTTACCACTAAAACATTTTCTGATCTAAAATTTTTCCAGGTTTCTGTCTTACTCATTAACATCCTTAGACATTTAGGATGTCCTTTTTAACAATTCTAATGATAATTATAACATAAATGCAAAATTTTTAAGTGAATCTATAAATGTAAAGATCCCTTTCAATGAACTTTTCTGCCTAGAATAACAAACTAGCAATCTAAACAATATTTGTTTTCTCTAAACATTAAATGGAGACAAAAAGTTTGGAATAAAATTTATTTTAACAACAAAATTTCAATTAAGAAACAAAATTAAACGCAATTTTCATAAGTAAACGAAACGTCGTCCTTTTTTCATCAATTTTTTTAATTAACGAATTTTTTATAAATTTCCTTCATTTAATTTAAACCTTTTAATCATAGCGATTTTATTTCTATGTTGAATAATATTGTTGTAATATAAACAAATCTTGAAATAGTAAAAAATGTACATATTCAATAAAAACGTGAATTAGTTTTTAGTACTACATCTTTGCAACTCATTTGAATGATTTTATAAGATTAATAAAATTATAATAACTAAACATTATTAGAAAAATTACGAATAGTATATTTAAGGAAATACGTGATTTAAAAGAGTAAACAGCTAATTATCATAATATTATATTCAGTATAAAATTATTCAGACTCTCAATCAGAACGTTGGAAGTGTATACTGTGTCTAAAGATGAAATTAAAAAATTATTTCATACATCAGATGAATAATTCCATACAACAAACAAATCGAGAGAGAGAGAAGAGTTGGAATAGTATTTTCTTTTTCAGTGCGAATCAAGAGAAAAGGGACTGTATAATTTCATATTTACTCTTGAATCTAATACTCATAAAATGTTAAATTAATTTTCTATCTTTTAATAAAATAAAGAATTAAATTAACAATTTTCAATAAAGTGTATTAATGAGATAAAAAAATTAAAATAAAGGAAGCAATTTAAAAATATTTGTAAGTACCTGTAAAATAAAATCAATATACAGACAAATCGAATTGATATTTTTTACATTGAAATAACACACATAAATGAATATCGTACACAATGTCTTAGTAATTTCTAAAATAAAATTTTAGGTAAAAGAACTATTTGAATACAGTTTATGTTAATAGTTCAAAAGAAGATAATGTTTTTTATATGCGAAATTATTTAAAATGCACGAAGATTCTTATTTCAGAGAAGTTCTAAGCATATACTTGACAGTTTTTAAAAGAAAGAACAGGATGTACAGTATGCTAAGATAAAAAGTATTAATTAAGAAACAAGCAAAAATATGAGAAAAAATAAAAGAAAAACTTTTGTCTCATTCATTTTGTCAGCAAAACCTAACCTCCTTGATCAAAGTTTAAATAATAAACGATGTACAATTAAGAAATATTTTAGTGAAATAATTTAATCGATTAATATTTATATAAATAAAGTCTGAAAGACTGAGTAAATTTAGTAATATTAAGGGTAAAAATTACTCCAAATAGATTTGGTAACGTTTCTATCCTTTTACGAATATCCTCTGGGGTTTTTATGGATGGATTGATTGATGTGAAAAGCTCGCCTTCGGAAGGAAACATGATATACAGTGAAAATCACTTAACACGAAACTGAGGGGACTGAAATACTTTTTCGTGTTCAAAGGTTTTTGCGAAAAACATACATTCATCAAAATTATGTGTATTAGAGTGCATTTTTATTTACATAGATGTGTATATATGTATGTATTTAATAAAAATCAATGAAACAAAAATATTCACAAGAACTTTATGAAATTTAATGCAAAATTTTAATTTAATTAAATGCATAATCTGATACTTTTCCTCTGCATTGCCTTTTTTAGCATCAAATTGTCAACAAACAGTTAAGTGTCGCCCATTTTTTATTCATTTCACCATTGGAATGTGTGCCTAAATATATGCGCATACTTTTCATGAAGTTCCTCATTTCGGATGACGTGGAAACAGAAGCTGCATTTTTC
The DNA here is from genome assembly GCA_019973955.1 of Trichonephila inaurata madagascariensis. Lineage (NCBI taxonomy): Eukaryota > Metazoa > Arthropoda > Arachnida > Araneae > Nephilidae > Trichonephila > Trichonephila inaurata. The sequence continues at coordinate 342,488 of BMAV01005850.1, read as the reverse complement.
ATTTCATTTTCGTCATCAAAATCTGCATCAATGATATTTTTTGAGCTTTCGACAAACTCAAAAATGTCTTTGTCTGCCATCATTGGAGCTGTACACACATTATCATCATCTGCTGCAATGAATTCTTTCGGTAATACAAGAGGACAGTCCCATCCGGCTGGTGTTATCCGTATTTTGTTCATTTCCAGAAGGAAATCTTTTCGTGTTAAGCGATTTCAGTTTGGCGTTAAGAGAAAAAAGTGCATGAAAATGCATAATAGTTTGCCGGGACCGTTGTATTATTTCCTGTTAACCGATATTTCATCTTAAGCATTTTCGTGTTAAACGTATTTCACTGTATGTAAATTCACACCACTATTGAAAGGGATCTGAAGTAATAATGTAGGAAGAGGAGAGGTTGGGATGGCAAGGGGTAATAGTAAACTGGAATGGGCTCAGTTCATGTGACATCATAGTCATATGATAGTGGAAGCCACGTGATTCTAACCAATCAATTCAAAACTCATGCGACGTCATATTCACACGATAAAAACTATCTAGTGTTAACTATCAGTTCACGCACTCCGGTGTTGCCAAGTTTTGCTCTTTGCAGAAACTTTCTCTTGAAAAGTACATATGGATACAAAATGCATTTTATTTAAAAGTATAAACATAAAATATGATTTTTTTTTTTTAATTTAAAAAAGACTTTTTGAAGAAATTTTTTTTCCTAGCATTTAAACATCTTTACCCAAATACGAAATTTGAAATTTTATCTGTGTTTTACAAATAAAACAGAAATACAATTAGTTTAATGTTTGTTTTGAATTCAGTGGAAAACACGTGTTTTTTTATCACGTGACTTCATGAATTGAGCCTATTGGGTGTTGTTTTGATCAGTCTCTGCGAGTGAGTTAGAAGATCGTGAATTTGGATACAAATTTCACTCAGAGATGCAGATGACTTTATTTCTCCCGGTATTAGAACCTACATGATCGCCTCTCAATATTAATATTGATTATTTGGATAGGTTCGATACTTAATTTTGCTACTATTGGATATTTGCCTTTCATATATCCGAAGTTGAGCATAAATAAAATCGCTGGATTCTCCATTGTCTGTTGATAATTCATCCTCTAACACTAGTACTAACTCCGGTTCATCTCAAACTGGTTTATAAGAATTAAAATTTATTCTCTTTATGTACAACAAAACAGTAAAAAAGGAATTCAGATGAAGTTAGACTCATTCAAAGATAATCTATGAATTTTACAAATGTTTCAGTAACAGTTATGGAATCCATTTCTGTAAGAAATTTTGTCTCAGAGATAATAAAAGTAATTCAAAGCACAAATTGCCATGTTCATTGTAAAATGGGTGTATGAGTAATTCTTATAATATTCTTAATTTACCGGCTATTTTTATGTAAAAAAAATCTTTGGAAATAATATTTTCCCTGATTCGTGTTTCGTAAATTTAAACGATTGATAAATGAGACCAAATAAAAAAGATAAGTATCACGAATATGTATTTAAGTATAAAAAAATTAATGATGCAATAAAATTTAATAAGAAAAACATATAGATTAAAATACTATTTTCAGACTGTAAAAACATGTAGTATGAAACTAAAACTAACATCTAAAATGCAAATTAAGAAATTTGCTCTTTACTTAACATGATGCAATGCTACGCAAATTTGAAACAATTTTTATACCAAGTTATTCAAATGTTGTACCTTAAAATTTCTTTTTTAAAAAATAAATAAAACCAAGTTCTTATATCCTTTTTTGCTTAAAAAATATAAACTTTGAAATTCAGAACGAAATATTATTTCGATGTTTAGTTTTTATGAAATACTACATGGAACTTTTTCTTGATCTCACGTCGCTATCCTGTCATGAAGGGTGCCCGTGGTAACATATTGGTTTCGTCACGAATTCATGACTGGCGTGTCACGCGTTTGAGTTCTGGTGCCACTGAAAACCCTCCATGAAGAAGGGATCACTGCACGTTAAATCTGTCGAAGCTGAAATGTCCTCCTGTTAATGTGGTGTGGAAGTTAGGGAAGGGGGTGCCAGCTCAGGGATCATCCCCGTCACTTGATCAAGGTTCAGAATGACGAGGGGTCTGTCACCAATAGTTCAAGTGTTACTTTATAGGGTGCGACCTTAATACAGCCGACTCTCGATAATTCGAAGTTGGAGGAACGAATGAAGAACTTCGAATTATCAAGAGGGTAGGAAAAACTCCCAGAATACACTAACACAGAAATTTTATTCTAACACATTTAAATTTGGAACTTTTAATTTAAAATCTAAGATAAACACAAGGCATATTCACAGTTTCACACTCAGCTACGGGGTATACTTAATAGTATCGACGTGGGTAGGCTCTTCTAGCCTAATCAGTCCATCAAAAGATTCGACCCGTTTTTTTATTCTTCTCCTCCATCGCTCTTCTCTTTTCCTTTTCCATTCCGTCTTTCTTAACCTTTCGAACAGAAATTAACGCCTCTCTTAATCTCTCCCATTCCTCATTGGAAATAAAATCGTTTCGCACCCGGTTCCCTCAGACACTGTCCCATTGGTTCTTCAAGTCACGGACCGCCACGCAGATGATGAATTCACACAGATGAGCCGTAAATCGTCATGTCAGTCCGAAGAAAAATACACAATCCTCTTCTTCACAATAGGGCACCATCCTTAATAAACACGCGTGTAGAAAGGCCACGGGTTGAACGAAAGATATGAACGGCTAACAACAGGTGTAGTCGGTCTATTGTCCTCTTGAAGAAGGAAAGCAAGAAATGTGTCTTTTCGCCTGAGTAACTGGAAAACACTAAGAACAGGTAGCAGATAGAGGGTCATCAAAGGGGCTACGTTACAGGGGAGACCTGCAGAGACAATACAGCACAAAACTTGTAAGCTCCAACTGTTTGCTACAGGGCTATACATGATAGTGAGTGTTCGAATGGTCGAGAGTTTATAAGATAACTTCGAAATATCATGTGTTTTAGTCTGGCCAGCCTCAGATTTTTGTTCGAAATATTGAGTGCACCAAAACGTATTGTTTTAGTTCGAAATATCAAGAGTGTTCCTAGGGGCTGAGCATGTATTTCGAATGAGCGAGAGGTTCTCACCCGGTCACGTGCGATGTTCGTCATAAGGCAGATTTCGGAGGAAGACAACTTGGAAGAAATTATTAGTTCTAAAGAAAATGTCCGTCATGATTTAATTTTTTGGTGAATATATTATTAAAAATAAATGTATTTATTTTCTTTCACATTATACTTTAATACAGTTTAATCTATTTAAAGATGTTCTCTCTCATCAGTTGGAAATAATTTTTTTTCTCAACCAAAATGACTCGTTCTGTCGAATGTTTGAAAGACGCCATTTATTGATTCTCTCATCTAACACATTTCCAGAAGAGGGACGAAAAGGAATAAGGTAAAAAAAATGCAGGAGATAAACTCTAAAAATAATTCTCAAAAAGAGAAATTCTTAAGAAAATTATTTGAAAAATTTAACCCTTATAAATGTTTTTGGTAGTAAGGCAAATCGCAGAATTTTAAGAAATGCGTAGAACAGGCGTGCTAGAGAAAAAAAAGGATGAATTAAATTATGCATAAATTATTTTCACCCTTTTATCAGTAATAAATACTTAGAATAGAGGAATAGAGTCGTATTACAATCCACAATGACAGTTTAGAAGTAGAAATATCATATTTATACGACCAATAAATATAAAAGTGTAACAACTGATGTTTGAATGATTCGGATTCAGTTTTCATTTCGCGACTTTTAGTAACTGAGATATCTTTTATATCCTCATCCTTATACATTTTTCAGAAATGTGTATTTTAAAAATCTGATTAGTTGATATTGTTTTGACCTTGATGGTCAAGTGACCAAATAGGATCGAATTCTCGTTCTACAGTAGAACGTCGTTTATCCGAACGCTTATTATACGGAGCGTCAAATATCCGGACCAGTTTTTCTTTTCAACTACAAGAACTGTATATGAATACGTTTTTGAACAGTGCAATGCTCAACAGTTGTTTCGCGTGAGGCCAAAAGTGACGGGAAAACCCAAGGTCAAGGATATTTGGGGAATTTCAATTGTGTGATTTGGTGAATATCTGCGCGGAGTATTAGGTCAGCTTGTTTCCAAGTGACGGGGTGTATACGTGCTCTTTTGTTGAGTTGTGAACTGCTATGGCTTCTAATTCAAAGCGGAAACGCAATGTCTTGAACATAGAAACAAAACTTGAAATATTGAACCGTCTCGCGAAGAGAGAAAGTAGAGCGTCTCTATAACACAGTTTTATAATGTTGGAAACTCAACAATTTCTGAAATAAAAAAAAAAACGAAATTAGTAAGGGTCCATCCAATGCTGACGCGTTTTCTGCGTTAGAGACAGCTATGGAGTGATACGAACAACAATCACAGTACTGTCCTACTCAACTGCTGCTGCTTTAGAGAATCAGAGACCTTGCAACGAAAAAAACGAAGGTATACAATGTTACAGCAAAAAATAAGCGATTATTTTCCACATTTGCACTTATTTTGCTTTTTCTTCAAGCACTTTTCCCGCATGTGAGATTTTCAATATTCATATAGTGTTCGGTTTCATATACTGCATGGATCGCATTCTGTTATCCGAACAATCACGTATCCGAACGGTATCCAGTTCCAATTCATTCGGATAAACGACGTTCTACTTTACTGAATACCAAAAAATGGGGATTACTCCAACTCAAACGAATCTGAACCTTGCAATTGTTTAGTGGCGTGGTGTGGAGTTTAGGGTAAAGAGATACCAGTTTGTATTTCATTCTCATCATTTTTTATCTATATTCCAATTTACTAAGTCCTCTTACAGCTGTTAGACTATGCTAACTCAATCCTAATCAAATTGTTTTCTGAACAAATACATTTTTTAAAAAATGCGTTTTGCAAAAGGATTGGATGAGAAACTGTAACGACACGTAACTGCTAAGTCTCCATCCGTTTAACGTAGATAAATAACATCGATATTCATTATCTCTAAGCGGAATCCTTTCCAATTGAGGCACAAGTTATAAGGGAGAGAGTTTGCAATGATATTCAGCCATTCCTACTGTAATTTGGAGGTTTATCTATCTGAAATTCGGGTTATGATCCGACACTTGAGTGGGGCCATCTTAATAGAAACCCGGAGCAATGTTTGGATTAGACTCATGTTGGGTAATAAATCATGCTAAGTGGAGAAAACGCAGACGCCCCGAGTTGTGCGCATTAATAATGCTCTCTCTTAGCAACTCCGCGTATTATTATCTCCGATTAAATTGATGGATATTACTTTGGGCCTCTCAATCGCGTTCGATGGTTTAATTTCTTAAAAGGTAATCAGATTTGAGAGGGAGACACTATGTGGCCAATGTATTTAAGGTAAAGTTTTTTAAAACGCTGGCTTTGAATTCCTTTTAATATTATCTGTCTAAGAAGGAAGGCAAAATTTGTGAGCAAAATAGAGAAAATTTGCTTAACTTGTACTTAAATTTAGGTTAAATGTGTTTTACTTCATTTTGTTTTGTCAATCGACGCATCACCTAAAGCAGGGGTGGGTAATTATTTTGGCTTGAAACCCACATTGTAGAAGCGAAGGATACTGGAGGGCTGTGCCTCTTTAAAAGGATTCCGTTTATGAGTTAACTTTGCATTTCAGAAAAACTTTAAATTATACCATAAAAATTCATATAAGTTAAATAAAATAGGGACAGTTTTATTCAATTTATTTATTGAGCTAGTTTCTTATCATCCACAGCAGAAAACACATTTAAATTTAGAAACAGTTTAATGAAACACAAATGTGCCCTATTACAATTTTCTCCATTTTTTTTTAACTCAGGAGAGAGATCGTTGAAATTAGCATCACAGCCTGCAAATTAATGTCAGCCAACTTGCAACTATGTCTACTCTTGTTGATATTCAAGCAAGAAAAGTTTCCTGAAAGTGTCTTTGTGAACTTCAAAATACTCTTTGTAGGCCGTTATTTTCCCCTCCCTGACCTTCAGATCTTAAAAATATCGTCAATTCTTTATCAGAAATTTAGTGAAATGGTTGAGTTTGGCCGACATTGTGATTTAATTAATGATATTGTACAGTTACCAGGTCCAAAGTAACAATACGTATTTCTTACTAATTAGATATGAAAAATTCTTAGAAAATATGCAAATTTATTCTTAATGTTGTTTGATAAAACTAATGATTGAAACTAGTTCAAGAATGTTTCCTGCAGTGAGCTGGCTTATAGATATTAATACAATTCAATTAAAAATCGAAACAGTTGGCGTTCTTTTGTCTCCCTGTGAAGATGTATTCGAAAGCTATCTTAATGAATAAAGAACTGTTTTCCCTAAAAGTTCGTACTTTCTTTGAATCGTGTGTGTGTGTGTGTGTGTG
>BMAV01005850.1:313572-333324 GCA_019973955.1 Trichonephila inaurata madagascariensis | reverse complement strand
TTTTTTTAAATGCTACCGAAACACAAGAAGGAAAAAAATTAGAATGTTATTTTTTTTTCCTCCGAAGAAAGTTTTTAATCACGATGAATGAATAATGATGTATTGAATCAGAAAAATGTAATTAAAATGGAAGATTTTTAAATGTTAACCAAAATGAATTCAGCAAAATTACTTTTGTCGTGGAATTTTATAGAATTCGTTGCTATTTTGTTTCAAATAATATTATTTATTAGTCATAATGTTATTAATATGTATGTGCGTCTTAAATGTCACTATCGATTATAAGATTTTATTTTCTAATTAAAATTACATCAGCGCTTATTTCAATTATAATTACAGAAGAAGTCTTAATTGAATATCTAAAGCTTGTAGTATTGAGAGAGAGAGAGAGAGAAGGAACACGGTGAAGCAAAAAGGACTTGCAGGATATAAATAATTGGTTTTAAAAATAAAATAGTTTTTACTTATGTAGTCATTTAATTATAAACGACATATTAATTTTAAGTAACAAGACTTTTAGAAGTTCCTTCACAAAAAAATATCTCTACACGCTTAAATTAACACCTGTAACCTTTAAACAGGAATTCAGAAAGAAAAGAAAAGAAAACTTTAATTGTTGAAAAGGAGATTTTTTTTTTTTTTTTTTGACTAAACTGATTATAAGGAGTAAGCATTTCAGGGGCTTAAATTGATTTAAGAGTCCTCCCTGTTCTTGTAAGGATTTTATAGAATAGAAAAACTACTTCTCTTTCATTTCCTTTATACCATAGATTTCAATAATCCGAAATTATATTTCTGAAATCTGTGACGTCTTACATGTTGAAAAATTTTTATATGTTACATAATCTAATGAAACTAGCATGTGTTTAACTGTGGCAAATATGAAAATACGTATTATTTTTCAGTTGTTTTATCACAATGCTGTGATGTTTGAGAAAATTAATGGTAGCGTAAGAGTAGGAAATTAAATATTTGGTTTATTTAGGTCACAGAGAGAGAAAGAGCAATTAATTACAGTAGAAACATTTACATTGAAGCTTTTCATAATATTGCGCATTTCATTAGTGTTTAGAATATGTTATTTGTGAGGGAGAGGACAACACAACCGTTCTTTTCGGTGTTTTTCACAGAATCTCTCTTGGGATGGGGGGGTTGTTTCTGACACCTCGAATTACACTCGGAGTTTCCGACTTATAGGTGCCCAGCCGTTGGGTTTTCTCACAGTCATAGGTTGCCAAAGCGATGTCATATGACAAGACCCCGCAATATTTAGAGGTGCACGTATGCCTAGGAACGGTGTTAAGAAGAAGCCGATTTTTGAGTTATGTGACGCGAAAACGTCACAACGCACAATAACGGCAAAAATACTTGAGCTGAGGTGACTCAGCATCCAAATACAGAGATAATTCAACAATCCAAGACACAAAAAGTAATAATTTCGGTTTTCCTCTGTTCGGTCTCTTTCTGACCTATATATTGAATAACAAGAACTGTATACATAGTTAATGGAAATATATTCATTATACAATAGAAACAGCACTAAGTACTTAATTCTTTTATTTAATTTTTTTTAATTTTATTAAATGAATACTTTAATTAAAAGACGCCACTATGTTACAACATAAAAGCCTGTACTTGCACTGTCAGATGAATACATTGCAATAGAGGGTAATTTGATGCTTTCAAAATTAGGGCACTAATACCCAAAATATAAGACTGCGTCCTCTTTCTTTCTCTCTCTCTCTCTTTACTTGTGCTCAGTTTATTGAGAAATAATTTGGAGAAACAGGATAATTTGCACTTAAAATCCTTCAGGATAAGAAAAATTTCTTTAGCTTACTTCATACATTGAACATTTATACCTAAAACTTATTTCCTAAAAACCTAATATTTATAATTCGAAGTTAAAAAAAAATAGCACAGGGGTGATATTTCTCAGTTTCCAGCATTCATTCCTATAATGTCACAAATTCCGCTGGCCATGGTAGTCTAGTGGTCAAGGTCACAGACTGGTGTGCCATGTGTTCGAGCCTATTACCGCTAAGGACCTCCCCCCCCCCTCGTGCAGAGGATGTCTGATGCACGTTAAATCTAACGAGGCTCAAACGTCCTGAGAGGTAGTACCAGCTCAGGTGTCGTCCTTGTCAATTAACCTTAGCTCAAAATTATAAGGTCCTTCACCAATAGCCCTTGTTCAGCTTTGAAGTGCGACACCAATGACTAACCACAAATTCTAAATATTCGCTGCGCGCGTGCTTGAGTTTTACTGACATACTGGATATTTCGTTACTAAATGAAAGAGTATTTTCAACTAACCTAAAGTGAAAATTTATATTGATTGACTTCAAATTAATTCGAATAATCGAGCTTTTTCCATACCCTGAAAGAAAAGTTACCTATCTCAGCCAAAGCCCTGCTCTGTCTCTCATTTCGCCGAAATTTAAATCACAAAAAAGGCCTTTGTCACCGATTATCCCATGTCGAGGGGCTGGATTTTTCCATCACGCGGCAAACAACAAAAGATCTCTTCAAATGAAGTCCTCTCCCTCCCCCCATTCGATACGGATTATTTAATACAATTAACGCGAAACGTGCCGCCAGCGTGGGGCAGCATCCCCACCCCTCACCCCCTCGGAGGGGGGTGGCTTTTGCCAATGGAGTGGAAGGATAACAACTTCCCAACAGTTAATGTACAGTAGATAAGTCCGGAAAATAGAGAAAAGGTTCCAATGAATAACAACTTATTGCTTTTATTGGCGATCATTTCATTCCATGTGTTTTCCTTAATTACGTTACCCTGCAGCAACAATTTTGAACCTGGGTACTTTCAAGACGAAGGCTGAACTTAAGCTAGTTCTACTTCCATCAATGTGGCAACGGTTGACTAGTGTGGTTATGGTCACGAACTCGTGGCAGGTAGATCCAGGGACATCTTAAGGCATGGGCCAACTGGGTCCAGGCCTTCTGTGGGGTATCGTTTTGTTCTCGACTTAGTCTTAATAAGATCATGATCCCGATAATTTTAATGGTCAAATTTTATTTCCATACATATTCACTGAAAAACAGAGATTTTCAAAATCCAAGTCAACTGGCAAGAGTGTCAAATCTGTATTATTATGGGATGATCGTGGTCCATATCTGGGCCTAGGCCTAAGGCATTCGACTCATTGCGTCGGCCTTCGGTAGAGCTAGTTCGTGCCTTGATTTGTCAGATTGTGCATTTGTTTGTTTCAAATTATCGTTTGTACGAGTATTTGCACATACAGTCGAACTTCCATATTACGAACCTCTAAATTGCGAATTTTTCTACTTAGCGAACTTTTTCCTGGACATGTCACGATTTTTTTCGTAAAATAACCTTTCAATAGCGAAGTGCATTTTCTATATAACGAACTTTTTCTTGTGATTCAATTTTTTTTCTCCATTTTTAAAGTATTTCTGAACATTTCAAGTTATTCTCTATTTTAAGGCATTTTATAGTGGTCATAAATCTTGAACTGGTTTTATTAGGTGCCTAACTCGCCGAGAGTAATATTATTCTGGGTGTTTCAACCTTTAACCCTCATTGTTCAGTTCACCGGAACCATCTTCGATATCTCCTTTCACCCTCAGTAGCGTTGTCTCGTGTCCCTGTGTCCTTGAACTAGTCTGTGTTCATTTGTAGTGTTGATCATCTTCGTTTCTTGTAGCTCGAAAAGGTCAAAACGTAAGTTCTTGAGCATCAAACAAAAAAATTAAATTCTTCATGATGTGGATGAAAACTCACAAAAAATTAGCAGATTTTTTGAGTAATTAAATTTAAGAACGCATGTGTTAATGCATGTTTAGAATTTTTAGTTGTAAAACAATGTATGTTTAAAACTACTTGTATGCTTTAAATTAGAAAATGTCCTTAAAATTCATTAGTTTAAAAATAAAATTATTTTCTTACTGTTGAAAATACAGTATATCCCTCGACATTCTTTTTTCTTGCTTTCCTTGCAGTTTTTTTTTTTTTATTATTATTATTATTTATTCATTTTGGTAAATATATAAAATAAATAGATATTAATTTACAAAAAAGTGTGAATAATTACTCTTTTTAATATATAGTATGTATGAAAATTTGTTTTATGTGGTTTATAGAGTATATTGAAAGAAGAACCTCTTTGTAACGAATTTTCCATATAATAAACTTTTTTTCGGGATTTAGTGACTTCGTTAAATAGAGGTCCGACTGTACTTTTTACTTTTAAGAGTCACAGGTAAGGCCTACTTCTTCATAAGGGCCAAAGGCCTAAAAAAATCCTATCTAGCCCATGGTCTAAAAAAGTCTTAAGGTACCCAAAATTCGCCGTTTTGGTAAAAATTTTCGAAATTTCTTTTGATTTTATTTTATAGCCCATACATTTAAGATTCCAAAACCACTCTATTTTTGTTTCTACGATATCTAGAAGCAAAGTTATTGCATAATTAGTAAACCGGAAATGGAGTGTACAAAACCGAAAGTAGATCCCTACACAAAATATTTTTAAGATATTGAATTAAAATTTTCAAAACATGTTTTATTTAGTTCTATCTGTGTTATGAATCAAAATCTAATATCTGTGTTTATATTTATGTACTTTATTGCATTTTTATGAAAAAAAAGTCATTAATTTTTTTTAAAAAATCGTGTTTTTGCATAAAATTTGGCAACTTTCAAAAATATTACAAATCTTTTAATTTCTAACACATATAAACATGTTATACACGTACTGTATAAATATTATTTGAATTCATTTATTAGAATTTTGTGTAACTGCAATTTTTCATCAAAATTTCACTAAAAACGTTAATTGTTATAGTCTATAAAACTCTTCAGAAAACATTAAAAGGTTAAAAAAAAGTTCAAATTAGTTAAAGATGAAGCTAAAGAGATCTTGACCTATAAATATGATGAGTTTAAAAATGTACAATTAGTAGAGAAAAATTTTTATACTGTATTAAAATCTATAAATGCATTTTCTGAGAAACTATGTTTTTCAATTTCTTGATTCACGGTAAAGTTCACTAAAGGTTTTCTTTTTAAGATATCGAATTGAAATCTTCAGAAAATGTTTTATTTAGTTTTATCTGTAGTCTATACTATTATCTAATTTCTGTGTACATATTTATGTATTTTATTGCACTTTTTGTGAGAAAATAGCATTAGATTCTTGTACAAAATTGAGTTCTTGCATAAAAAATAACATATTTCAAAAACTTTCAAAAGCATTACAAATTTTATAGTTCCAATTATAGATAAGGATATTATTTAGGTACTGTATAAATATTAGTCAAATATATTAATTAGAATTTTCAATACAAGCCTTACCGTTACTGTAATTTTTCACTAAAATTTCACTCAAAATTCCCAATATATCCAAAATTATTTTTAATTTTTTGGAAATTGCACTCGGCCTCCATTATTTTGTATAATAGTTTTTTTCCGAAGTGAAACTGAAATTCCACTCTTAACCAATAGTTCATGATTCTACGAGGTAGGATTCAAAAGTTCCTGGACTGAGTCTGTAACTTAAAAAATATTACCAATTAAATCGCTGAAACACGTCATCTTTCAAAATAAGACCCTTGAGTGACAACACACTTTTGCCATTGCTTGTAAAGGCCATCGAAACATTTCTAGAATCCATTTTTAGCCACGTCCTTTAATTCAACCTGCGATGCACTTTTAACTTCATCTGCAGATTGAAATCGAACGACACTGAAAGGAATGTGCCAGTTCAGGAAATCACAGGGGAAGAGAGCAGGGGTGTAAAGAGGATGTGGCAAAACTGTTGTTTTCGTTTTCGCAAGAAAGTCAGTGACGAGGAGGAATCGGTGTGCAGGAGCGTTATCATTCAAAAGCATTCATGACTGTCACAGCCCACAGTTTTGGTCTCTTCTTTAGGTAAGACTGCCTCAAACGACGCAGAATGTCTACATATAGCAGTTTTTCTCAAGCTTTCAATATTCGCGACCGAATATTCAAACATCATTTTCATCGCGCCCCCCTCCATACAAGAACAATGCAAGGGCGTAACTACCACCTTATCAGTCGTATCAATGATACGGTGCCCCCCAAGCTACAGGGCCCCAATATAAGTAAGCAAAAAGTCCCAAAATGTTAAGGGGCCTCAAAAAAGAGCCTTAAAGGAATTTTGATACAGGGCCCACTAAGAACTACCTACGTGAGTGTAACAATGGATTGAATTCAATAATACTATACTTTGACACTAAAGCTACAGTACGGCTTTAACCTCTTATGTGCCACAGACATATATAAACTTCTCTCTCAACGAAAGCCTTAATTTTCTGGATGCATATATACATCTTTCCGAAGTATGATTTTTTCTGTTTACTGCTATCCATAAAATTATTCAGAAAGCTTTGGAATGCAATAAAAGGACATTGACAGTGTTTGTGAAAGATTTACTTATTTCAGAGAATTTGCTCTTATATACATATATATATTTATTTTTATACTCCTTCCCCCCCCCCCAAAAAAAAAGAACATCAAAATATGTGTGGCTAAGTGGAAAATGATGGCATTGGGAAGCAAATCGTGTAACTTTTAATCGGCAGGTAAGGAATTAATTATAAGCCGTACAAATTATCAAGATAAGTGTTAATACAAGCCCATGGGGGTCACTGGTAGTTATCAAACTTATTCTTAGCTTAGTATTGTTAAATTAATAATATAATACATTGTACAGTACTGATACATTTATAAATGTATTATATCAGTGTAAACGTGTATTTTATATGTTATTAAAGCACAAAGTATTTTGTTTGCTTACTTTTAGTATTAATTTTTAAATAATCTTTTGTTTTCGACTTTTCAATATACTCGCGCCCCCCTCGTAGAGCTATCACGCCCCCCAAGGGGGGGCCGTGCCCCACAGTGAGACAAAAATCGGACATATAGTTCTTTTTTAACAGTGCTTCCTTCAAGGATAAATTCCAGATACACAATACCCTGGATATCGAAGAACAACTCTAGCATGACCTTCCCTTTGGAACAATCTTACGGAATTACTGTTTGTGCGGAGATTGTGGAGATTTCAACGTGTTGCCGATACTCTCTTGGATTTCGGGTCGTGTAAAAAACACCATTTCTCGTCTCCAGTAGCAATTCTGCCAAGTAGGGAAGAATCTTTGTCAACCGCCGAGATTAAGTCCCCCGCCATTTCTATTCGAGTTGCCTTCTGGTCTTCGTTTAACATATCGGGAATTATGTGTTGACCCACCTTGTGCATGTTAAGACCTTTAGTCAGCATCCGTTGACGTGGCTTCAGATATCTCAACTGATTCTGCTATTTGCTTTGTTATTTGAAGCCTGTTCTTCCGTACCGCCACACAAAAGAAAAAAAAAACGTTTCGATGTTTCAGTGGTGTGGGAAGTCTACGTGCATCCAGAGTGTTCATCGTCTTCAACAATTTCACGGCCTTCTCTGAAACGTCTATGTCACCTAAAATCTTGCGTTCGAGATAGAGTATCACTGTCTTATGCATGCTTCAACATTTCATAAGTCTCCTTAATAATCTTTCCCGAGCAGACACAAAATTTTATATTCGTACGCTCTCAACAAACGCCATTTCTTTCTCAATCCACCTACATACGACTCACGCGTAAACCACCAACCACGCGATTTGGGACAAACCACTTTAAGAAAAGAGAGAAAAATCAGTACCACAGAAACGTTATTGCAGTCGCTCTACAGCAAAAAATTTTCACGTTATACGCTCAGTTCAAGAACTTTTGAATCCTACTTCGTATAATCCAACTGCAACTGTGTATACTTTTAAAAATTCCCTATATACTATGTTTAAAAATAAATAAATAAATATTTAAAAAACTAAAAAGGCTGGGCTTAATTGACCGTAACGAAATCTTACACTCAAAAACTTGTCGATCTTAGCGACAAATAAATAAATTTTGGTAGCCAATGAATGAATAGCTGAATATTCAAAGACATCACAATAGGTCATGAAAAGAAAGGCCATTTCTAAAACATAACTTGCATTCGAATTTCGTTCTGTCCACTCATGTATTTATACTTAACTTACACAATATGGGTATGGGTCATCATCTTATACAAAATTCGAAATTGGAGTAAACAGAAAAAGGTTCTGAAGGGAAAAGATCATTCGAAATTTGTGCCGGATTCGGCGATGTTGAAAGGAAGGTTTGAACCGTGGCAGAACACAGTAACCAAAATGCACCTAGAGCAGCGTTTCTCAAACTGTGGGGTGCTCCCCCCTAAAGGGACGTGATAATTCTACGAGAGAGGCGCGAGCCTATTGAAAAGTAGAAAACAAAAGATTATTTCAAATAATTATTAATTCACTGAAAATAAACAAACAGCACTATACAATGTATTTTGCAATTAATTTAACAATACTAAGTTAAGAACAAGTTTAATATAATTACCAGTGACCCCATGGGCTTGTCATATATTAAATTATATACAAAAATTAACTATTATCTTAATAATTTGTACTTTTTATAATCAATCCCTTAACTGTTGAAGAAAAAAGTTACGCAATTCGCTCCCCAATGACACCGTTTTCCACATAGACACGCTATGTGGCACATGTGATGTATTGGACAGGGGATGGGGAAGAAAAGGAATAAATAAGGAATTCTCTGAAATAAGTAAATTATTCGCAAACTCTGTCAAAGTCCTTTTACTGCATTCCAAAGATTTCGAAATAATTTTATGGATAGCAGTGCACAAAAAAGATCATACTTCGGAACGACGTATATATACACCCAGGACAATTAATGTTTTGGCTGAGCGAGACGTTTATATACGCCAGTGACACTTAAGATTTTAACATCGTATTATAGCTTTAGTGTCAAAGTATAGTATTATTGAATTCAAAACATTGTTATTGTGCGGAAGGGGGGCGCAGTGGAAATTTTGATTGAATATTGGGTCACAAATATTGAAAGTTTGAGAAGCACTGACCAAGAGACACACCAGAACGTGTGGCCATAACAATTATGACTCTCACAGTACCCGACTCATCGATAATCGCGATCCACGCAATATTAAAATACCAGTGATCACAAGCACCGACCTAGGGAACAGATTCTAAATTAGCGACCCCCTTGTGCCAACTATCCTTCGTCCTTGCTCATGGACAAGCAGGTGTGTAATGATATCGGACGTTATATCAGTGATTAAATCTTTTAATTCTGAACTTTACTCGCATTATTAAGTGGAAGATCGTACTCTCCAGAAGATAATGGAAATATTGTCGATAAAGAAGTTGCATTTTCATTAATTACACCACGAAATGAGATATAACAGAAAGAGAGAGAAGACCATCACACACTTCAGCAAGAAGAGGGGACTCCGATTCTTATCGATGAACAAGGGATGCATTCCCGATGCTATCTTGTAAAAGGTGGCGGAGGAAGTGAGTGAATATTAATGTCGCACTATTCAGCTACTCGAGGGCTCTTGGCGACGGACCTAATCATTTTGAGCCATAGTCAAGTGACGTAGCGACACCTGAGCTGGAACTCCCCTCTTCTAACTTCCAAACCACACCAACGGTAGGACGTTTGAGCCTCGATATATTTAACGTGCATCGACCCAACTCGCAACATCGTAATCAAAACTACAGTAGAACTTCGTCTATCCGAATCAATTGGGACCGGACACCCCGTTCGGATACGCGATTGTTCGGATAACCGAAAACCGAATGTGATCCATGCAGTATATGAAACCGGACACTATACGAATATTGAAAATCATCACATGTGAGAAACGTGCTTGAAGCAAAAGCAAAATAAGTGAAAAATGTCGCAATTTTACCTTTATTGTGGAAAATAATAACTTATTTTTCGCTGTACCATTGTACACTTTCATTTTCTCGCTGCTAGGTCTCTGACTCTCTTGAGCAGCAGTAGTTGAGTAGGATATCAATCTGATTGTTGTTGTTGGTACCACTCAATAGCTGTCTCTAACGCAGAAAAAGCGTCAGCATTTGATGGACCCTTGCTACTTTCGTTGTTGTTGTTCTCGTCGTCATCCGTTTCATTGTCGACAGGGTCAGATTCTTCTTGCACGGAAGTCACAATCTCGTCATCATTTAGCATTTGAAATCCACAGTCTTCTGCATTGCATGCCATCCAGGTTTCTACATCTTCTTCATTGCATTCTTGAAATCCTGGGATCGATTGAACAAAGTCGGTAATTTCCTCCCTGTGGTCGTCATTGAAGTATTTTTCACCTTCTAAATCTTACCATAGCTTATTCTATGCATTTTTCATGCCCTGTCTTTCGAGAGAGTCCCCACACTGTTTGAAAACGTATTCATATACAGTACATATGGTTGCCAAAAAAAAACTGGTCTGGATATTTGACGCTCCGGATAATAAACGTTCGAATAAACGACGTTCTGCTCTACTATCCTTTGAGCGGGAGATGCCAGTTATGAAGGCTATTTAATATGTGGTTGAAATTTTAATTACGTTTTCAAAACGGGTCGTATTGTTATAGATATTTATTTACTAACAGACCTTGTGACAGATCCCGATCATAACCTTAATTATGTTTGGCACAGCCATATCAAATAATATTCTCTGACTGACAGTTCATGGAGGGGCATTTTCCCCGCTTATTACGATGAATGTTTTCTCCAATCACATTTGCTCTCGTTCGCTCAATGAAAACCGCCGCTAATTACGAAAAACGCATCCGATGCAAAACTAGGAACTTATTACTAATAAAGATGATTATTTCTTCCTATAAAAAAATGCGGGAAAGCTTACGCATAAAGCCGCGAACGTATTTAATCAAATGCGAAACTTTTAAATTAGTCGACTGCTTTCAAATTACGCCGTTAACAGGATAGCTCCGGTTTAGAAAAATATTTGCCTCATGAATAAAAAAAATAAAAAGAATGAAGTAAATAAAAAATTAAAGACCGGTTAAGTCTGAAAGGAGGAGGAAAAAAAATTATTTGCGTCTTCCTCTCCCTAACCGGAAGAAATTTTTTTTGATCCTTCACTAATGGAAAGTTGTCGGTGTAAAAACCTCTCTTTTGAGCGCAAGATTTTCTGAAGGGGGTTTCTAGCACCATTAATAGACGAGGTATGGCACCTCAATTAATTCCGCCGTTTTTTAATGACTATCGTTTGGGGCGAACGGGGAATTCTTCCACCCAAATAGGGAAAAAGACGGGGTGGAAAAGGGAAGAAAAAAATTTGATAGAAAGTCTCTATTACATTCTAATTTCCGAAAACTCTCTCACTCGTTGGGAAAAAAAATTAAGGGAAGGAAAAAGAAGTTTAGAAAAAAAAACTAATCAGAAACGGTGAGGCAAACTTCCTAGCGTAAAAGTAATTTGGACAGTTATTTAATATCCAAACAGCACTCATCCTGGCTTTTATAGCGGAGTTTTTCATCCAGAGAGACAACTTGTTTTTCTTTAAGAAAAGTCGAGAGGTGCTTAAAAAATATGGCAGCCGTACCATCGCGAGAGATTTCCAAAAAGAAAAGAAGAATAATAAAAGAAGAAGATATCGAGAGAAAGCAATTTTAAAGTGGAAGTTAAAGTAAATAGCGAGCCGCTAATAGCGCCCTCTTGTGGCAGAACCGTTTTAATGAGACTTTTCCTTATTTTCAGTACACTGCTCGTGCGTGAAGCGTTACCAAATTAGTCTTTGCTCGGATAATCATTGTTAAGTGATATCTTTAATCTGGGTTATTAATTCTTACATTAGAGCTTAAATTTGAGAGCTAATGCGAGACAACGCTGCTCCGCTTTTTCGCCCGCTAATTAATTGCAGGGTTCCCCGGCCGCCGCGCTCTTGCCTAAGTGGCTCTCCCGCCGTTGCCAAAAGCAAAAACTTAAAAAAGCATATCCATGAAGAGATATTATTCGAGAGATTATTCGCACTTCTCTCGTATCTTAACAAGTTTCATTGTCGCCTTGATTAAGAAAAAGAGGCTGGCATCGGGTTTTATACACTCCTCGCTCTTTTTTCCCCTTTGTTATTATTTTTAGAAACACTTTTATTTAACGAACTTATTTCGAAAAATAATTCGCTCCGGCGAAGAAGAGGAGGAAGGGAGAAAAAAAGGGCTGAAACAACAATTTGAAAAAGTTGCGAAAGCAGCAACTCTTGACGGCTGTGCTCTTAAATATAATGTATCGTTTTAACTTGTTTTACTTTATGCTGTAAGGGAGCACTTTGGCTCGCACATATATTAGGGTAGAAATGACATCACGGCACTAACAAAGAAAATATTTCATAAAGTAGCACATTCTTAAGGAGATAAAAGAGGTTTCTCAGAAAAACGGAGGGGCCTTTTTGCTCTACAAGGCAGTGGATTTCCAAACACATTTTAATGCTGCTCTTTCTCGGATAATTGAATGTTTCCAGTTTACTTATTTATGATGTAAATAATAATTATTAAGAAAGTTCATGATGCTAATCAGCATTCCATACATGTCCATTAATTATACATGAGTGAATTAGAAGGTCACTAAATTTGGTCACTAAAAATTGTGTACCGAATTAAAATGCAGACTTGTTAATTTGATTCAATGGATGTTTTTCAACCCTGCCAACTTTTCACAGGTGGAACGAATTTGCTCATTCAAAAGTTTAAATGTCCTTCTCATCGCAATTTTAAATTTATGGAAAAATATAGAAAACATATCTGTTGATTTTCTGAGAGTATTTATGGGCAGCCACATACTATACAAATACTTTACTGTGCACCATGAGTTAGTTATGTAACAAGCATGAGAAATATTTATGTTTTGCATGATACTCCAATATTGCGTACAGCCGGGGTAAACATTAAGTCGATCGCGATCGACCAGTGGACCGCCAAGACATTTTGGAGTGACCGCCTTCACTAAAACTTAAGAAGCGCTTATACTAAAAGAAACATATTTGTGGAACATTTTTGCCAACTAGACTAGAGAATAGTCTTTTCACAATTCATGTGACCGTGTTTAGACAACACATGTACCATTATTGGAAGCGTACAATGACGTTTAAAACATTTTAGGCGCAAAAAGCGATTACTGCAATTCCAGCCGCAGGAACGGGTTTTGCTCCACACGCCGATTCAATTAGAAAATAAATGTTCATCAGCTCTTCCGACGATAACATGGGATTGGTAACTGAAACATCAGTTCACACTCCACGCTTCTGCGAGATTGGATCTTTTTGTTGACGTTAAGTCCCCCGGCAGCCACACAACGTGTTCAATACATACGTCGGTTACAGAGTCATCGATTCATGTGTGTTTGCTGCTTGTTGTATTGAAAACGTCCACACTCCACGATCGAGCAGTCATTCATAGTCGTCCAAACATGAAATTTGCAGAAGGAAGGGAAACAATATTTTTTTTCAACGGAAAAAAATTAAAAGCAACCGCTTTTTCGACCCAATGGAGATGAAAGCAAGCAAGAAACGACGCTCAAATGCACTGATATTCATGTGATGCTTTAGCTCTAAAGCTTAATTTACTATTGGGCCGACAAACATCTTACCAAATAATAAATATTGTAGGCTGTCTTTTAGCTCACCACACTTTCGCCACTGGGTGGACCTCGAACAAATTAAAAGTGGCCCGTACCCTGGAAAAGTCTGCTCACCCCTGACGTGCAGTAATAACCCGAACTTACGCGATAAGTAGGACTGAGTGTCAGTAGGGGTATAATTTCCCATATAAATACGTATAAGTTATTTTTATTTAGTATCGGAGACGAAAGGAAAAAAAATGATTTAAAAACAAATTTAATAAAATCTTAGATAACGCAAATATAAAATTACCAACCGAAGTTACTTTGATGTGGAAGGCTTCATAAAATCGGACAAAGTAGTCTGCCGGCTCAAAGATTTTTTTTTACTCATCAAATTTCCTCGTAGCATGCTAATAGTTTTATTTATTCTTTGTTGTGTTGAAAAAATACGCGCTCATCGTCGGTTGATTAATTGATTGAATATTAACGTCGCACTGTTCAGCTACACGAGGGCTTCTGGCGACGGACCACGTCATTTTGAACCATGGTCAAGTGACGTCGCTCATCGTCGGAGTCTGCGTTTTGTAAAGAACTTGTAACCCTTTTTCATTTTAACTGAGGCCTTCTGTAAGAATTCCCAACTGTTATTCGATCTTCTGATTGAACTAAAGACTCAAGCTCAATGTTATGTTCTTGCTCATGCATTTCTATGAGCTCATCCATTGTCAGCTCCAGATAGTAGGAATCCAGCAGTTATTGAACGTCACCATTATCCGCTTCTAAATTTATTTGCCTGGTAAGCTGGACATCTCTTTCAATCCCTTTACTAATTACACAATTTTTTTTTCTCAAACAAATAACGAATTAACGAGATTTGAAAATGGCGTAGCTCCGGATTTGTGTAAGTTGTGATAGCTGTATTTACAGTAAATATTATTAAGTATTACAGAGTATGTACTTGTAAGTATGTACGCACAGTAAGTATTATTGTATTCGTGATTTTTTTTCTGTTTAGTCGATAAAGAGAAGCTTTAATGCTAATTAACTCAAAAACTTAATTTAAGGGAAGTCGGAATCCTCTATACTGACAATGTTAAATTGGCTGTTTTCGATGTACCTTTTCTCAAATTCTGTTATATGTACGTGTTTGAAATGTTCAATACTGTTAAAGTACGCTTTCTCATTATATTGAAATGAGCTTTAAGCTCATTTTGAATTTTTTTCACAACTTATAAAATATTTCATCAAACATAGTGAAATTTGACCCTTTTTTGCATAAAAGAATTTGTAAAAAAATCTTTGAGTTTTTTACGAAAAGCTCATTTTAGTATATATTAGTCATCATTATAAATATATCATAGAAAATTTACATACCTATAAACTGTAGTTTCTCAGAAAAGGTACATCGAATATCAAAATTTACATTTTGAGATATATTGATTTTAATGTATACAATGAGACATCTAATAGGGTTGGAAATAAAAGACTCAATTTACATTAAAAGAAACATGCTTCGGTTTATATCAGACTTTGAATCAAAAAGGAAGTACTTTGCTTACATTTTTCCCCATTCAAATGGGCGTGGCCCAGTTTCAACGATCATTTGAAAATAGGTTTTAAGGTCTTTTAATGACCCTAGAGGTTAAAGTAAGGTATTTTTAGAAAGATTAAAATCTTTACAATGTAAAAATGTAAAAATCTCAAATTGTAAAAAAAAATAAGATTTTAGCTTTCCAACACACCTTAATAGGTTTTAAGCACTGAACTAGGATGAAAATCCGTGATTTACGTCAAATGAATTATTTTCATGGTACAATTTCTTGAGGGAAACTATACGTAAAAAAAAATATCTCTTAAACATTGGTATATTGATAAAATAAATACGCCTCCACAATCTGTAATACATAAAATTAACAATTTCCCCAGTCGAAAGATGAATTTTACTTTCCCCTCGATTAAAATGAAGTCAAAATCAAAAACCTATTGAATGAATAATAAACCCCGAATCAACGAATTATTTGTCCAAAGAAAAATTTTGGAGTTTACTCCTTAAGAATCAATTTTCATATAAAGCTCCCGGTATGAAAATATTATGAGGTGTGAAATTTTTAAAAAGCATAAACAAAAATGCATTACGAGCGCTTCTGCGCATGCGCTAAATCTCTGGAGAAAGAAGGAAGAGTTTCTATTTTTTCTTTGCTTATAAAATTGCTACCGTTCTTTTCTTATCAATATCAGGCAAAAAATTATTACAGAATCAGAAAGATCACTTATTTCGCCAAGATACGGTACAAATATTTTTACAAACTAATGAAATTTTGTATTTTTTAACACGCTTTTATAAGTTTCACTTTTATGTAACGGAATCTTGAACTCAATTTTTACCCACTTTAAAAGATCAGATTAATTCGAAATTTTGCACACTTGTCAGGGACCGATGACAATACAATAACTTCATAATTTTGTTTCATTGTCCTGATCAGTATTCTTAGAAATAAGGACTCTGAGATTTGGCTACTAATTCCGTATTCCATTTCCAGATTTGACGACTAATTCCGTATTACATTTCCAGATTTGACGACTAATTCCGTATTCCATTTCCAGATTTGACGACTAATTCCAGATGCCATTTCCAGATTTGGCGACTAAAAGATTAAGTTACAACCCTATAATAGTGAAATCGTTTGCGTCAGCCATTTCTTACCATTAAAAAAACACTCGTGCAAGTGAAAGAAAAAATATTTATATTTTAACCCAGCGTTTCTCAAACTTGGGGGGGGGGGGCGAGAATACCAAAAGGTCCAAAATAAAAGATTTAAAATAATTATTAATTTACCAAAAGGAAGCAAAACAAAATACATTCAAACAAGATAAAAAATAAAATACGTATTCACACTGATACATACTTCCTTTTTTCTATGACCTAGAAAAAAGAAAGGAGCGAGTAAGTCCTTTAATAACTATGAAGAATATTATTTATTTTATCAAAATTTACAAGAATCAGAAAATATCAAAAAATGGGCTTAACTGCATTGGTTTCTGAGCAACTCATATGATACTTATAAATGTGCAAGAGCGGTAAGTATTTAATAATTGTTTTATTAATACTAAATTAAAAGCAAGTTTAGTAATTACTATTGACTTCTGTGGGCTTGTCATATACAAAATATAATATATATATTGATAGTCTGTGCAGTTTATGATATTAAAGTCGCATTGTAGCTTTAGCGTCGAAGTACATTATTATTGCATTCAATACATTGTTATTGTATGAGGGGGGTGCGATGAAAATTGTGACTGAAAATTGGGTCGCAAATATGGAAAGCTTCAGAAGCACTGTTCTAACCACTAAACTCAGACATAGTTTATTTTTCTAAATTCTCCTTTTGGATCCGTGGAATGAAACATTACTCATTGCTTCATTTTACCAAAACAGCTGAGAATTGTTTCAGAGGTCACCGGATTAAAAAAATAATAATAATTTCTCACAAACTCTTCGTACTTTCGTCTTTAATACTGATGCAAATTTCAGAGAGAATATTGAGCTCTTTTTAGTGAAAAATATCATAGACTTAACACCTTCTTTCGCATGAAATATTTGAAACTTAGCTCGCGTAAAGATTTCCTTCGTTTGGCTGATCCAACATTTTGCAAACCAGGCCGTATCGACGCACCGATAGGATACCAATGGGTATTCCAAATTCTAAAAATGATGCATTTAAGATTAATTTATCAATCAATAAATGGTAGTTTAAAAAAACTAAAAAATGCATGCTTTTATTGTAGATCGAACTAAAAAATGAAAAATAAATTATAGTTTAAAAAAACTAAAAAACACGCTTTTATGTTTAATCGAACTAAAAAGTAAAAAAATAATTCTTAATATAAGAATAAAATGATTAATGAGAAAATTAATGTCCTTGTAGTAAAAGCGTTTGGGTGCTTTGTACTACATTTTTACACCAACTCAGCATTTCGGAATAGAATTAGTAAGAAATTATAACAATTGATACATAGGGAACCCCACGCTCTTACCCCAATGACACTAATTTCCTCGTTAATCATTTTATTCTTATATTAAGAATTATTTTTTTTACTTTTTAGTTCGATTAAACATAAAAGCGTGTTTTTTAATTTTTTTAAACTATAACTTTAACGATTTTTTTTAAATGAGTCAATATCGATGCGTTTTTATGAAAAGAGTTTTTCAATTGTTCTGTACGGAATTTTTTCCTTTGTAATACATGGAAACTCTGGGCTAACAAAGCTCATGCTTGGTTCTTTTAGAATCAGTGATTTAAAATATAAAACGTCGAAAACTTTCTTTTTTACGATTTTTCAAGAAATACTCAAAATTCTAACTAAACATTTAATAACATCGTTATTCATAAAAATAATCACAAGGAACTTTTTTTCCAATTGTCAAAAGTTTTTATCCGTTAATTGCTCAAAGATTGAAAAAATTGCTTAAAAATTAAGAATTTAAAAAAAGTTTGTTTTTTTTTCGTCTAATACAATTTTTACAAAAAATCATTATAGCAGTTTTTTTCTTACATTTTTTTGTTTAAAAATTACCGCTATTTGTTATCTATGTGGGAAATTTGAAAAGTATATTTTAAAAACCAAGCCCTGAAAAAAATTAAAACTTTAAAAAAATCCGCAAACTACGTTTACTAGCGTTTTAGCGTAATTTTTAGTGACGCTTCATGCGTTAGCTCTTTTGACTATAACAACTGAAAATCACCAAATATGGCGGGATGTGAAGCTGATCGCGCAAAAGAAAAAGTTGTCAGAGAGAAGCTTCATAAACTCAGTACGATTGACACTGGAAGGTTACCATATGAAATTATTTTCGTTGTAGATAAACCCTATATGATAACTACAAACATTGACATTGCTGATGGTTTAGCCAACGGAGCTGTAGGTAAATTGTCACACTTTGTATTGGATGATCAAAATAGAGTTATGCGAGTTTGGCTCCTATTTCCAAACGGCGATGGTGTTAAAGTACTAGGAAAAGTGGTTGGTTATGCAAATGCAAAAGGAATCGGTACAGAAATGGATTCTATCAACCGTAAATCTGCAACAGTTCCTCTCAACTGAAATAGATCGATTTATGCTAAAAGTAATCATTTCCCATTGAAACCAGCCAGCTTCTTGACAATTCACAAATCGCAAGGAGGGACATTGGATGAAACTGCTTACAAATACAGCTAGGCACATTCAAAATCTTTGGTCTACGTAGCCTTATCCAGAGTCACCACGGCAGACGAAACAAAGAAGCAATGCTTACGAAATGAGTTGACTAGGCTTTCTACTGTTCGTCTTACTACAATTGATCCAATTATAATCAATAAAATGAATGGAGGGAATTTGGTTCTCTTTTCTCTCAACTGCCAAAATCGTCGGGCATATGCACGTGATCTCCGTGGTAATATTGGGCAAAAAGCATTCATTTTGATGTTATTAGAAACATGGCTTCGCAATGAGGAATTAGTTGAAATTTAAAATTTTAAGCGCATAACACAGTGTAGACGAGATTATGTGAGAAGAAACACCCATTACGTTAATCAAAACTAAATCTAAATTGGGTATTGAATATGTGCTGTGAGATGCACTTTACCTAAAAAACGGTCAACCCATTGTTGTCGTCACAGTTTATATTTCTGTCAATCAGAATGGTACTGACATTATAGATTATATCCACAAAACATTACTAGCATATACAGAAGGTGTTTCTTAACTACTGAAGAAACAGTATCATGCACTTCCACTCATACCTGGTGGCGATTTCAATATTGATTTCGATAAAGATGAAGGACTGAGATTAGTACAATTTTTAAAATCAGAGCTTAGTTTGTGTGGGTTTTGTTTCTGGTAAAGCACTGGGGACGACTAGGTATGATACAACCATTGATGCGATATTTTCACAAATCGTAAATCATGTATCTACCGACGTTCACGTATCATACTTAATTTTCCACAAGCCTCTTGTCACTGTGATTAATAATGGCGGGAGAATGTAATTAATACTCACAATGATATTAATAGCGAAGTAAATCAACCTTCTTAAAATTTACTCACATGTACAATGAATAACATATATTTATGTATAATATTTTATATATGTTATTTTACCGAATCAATATTAAAAATGTGAATAGAATTTTAAAAAAAGTGTGTGTGCTTATGACCACACGATAGAAATGATAACTGCAAATTTTGCAATGTTATTTCAAGGATTAGTTC
>BMAV01005850.1:293013-303851 GCA_019973955.1 Trichonephila inaurata madagascariensis | reverse complement strand
AAACGCATGTAGGGCCTTCTAAACTAGTTGTTTCTTTTATTAATAGCTGGAAGTACTGGACAGAATGATATAGATTCGAATACAATATTTCACGAAAATTAGTACTTCATTTTTAGGTGTAAAAGGGCATCAGTTTCACGTTTTCAAAAGGTAAAGTCGACTGAGATGTCAAGTGGTTCCGAAAGTGATTATTCTCGTGTTTTTGATGATGCAAGTGATGATAGTGACGATGAATCATTTTCTAATGAAGATTCAGAGAGTGAGGATGAATCCTATGATTTGGAAGATGCACGAAAATGGATAAAATTGTCTCTTCGCTCCTAAATTTCTACACAAAACAATCTGTATATTATGCAAATATATAGAGAAAGATTCCTAAAAATTTTTTTTTTGTTTATTTAGCTCTAAATATTTCGATTAACTGATATTTACTTAACTTTTCAAAAATAGCGTGCCTTTGAAGAAGTGAGAGAAAACCAACGCTACGGGAAGATACGCACATCAAAAATTCACTGGCCTAAAGGTTAATGAAATGTTATATGCTAATTATACAATACATTAATAAGCTCTGTTACTTGATGTACTACAGAGTACTCTTTTTTTAAAACATTTTTTAATTGATGAGATATACGTTCATAGAAAAGCATTTTTTTTTAAATTAAAATTTGTATTCATTCTTAAACTTTTATTCTACCTAATATCCTATTTTAGTATAGATGTTGAAATCTGCCATATTTTTGCTCAATTTAAATTTTGAAAATAAAAATTATTCTTATATTCATTATTTTATTTTCTTATATTTGTCACAAACTTATTTTGTCTGATTACTAGCTACAGATAAAGTGTCAGTTAATCAATTACATATATTATTTTTTGGTTTATTTAACTTGTAATTTGAGGCAATTTTTTTGCTTTTAGAGTATTTCTTTAACTTGATTAAAATGTGTAATGAGAAGAATGATACAATCCAGATTATTGACAAATTCAGCAGTCTAAGATTTATTACGACTAAATTTTTTTAAAAAAATCTAACATTAATATAACTAAAATTTTCAAAAAAAAACCCCTTTTTTTTATGTAAAAATATATTTTTTTAATATATTGTTATATATGAATATGAATCTTGAATATATGTACACTGGTTTTAATTTTTAAAAATGAATTTCAACCCTCTACTTTAAAGTGACATTACATAGTAGATCATTATTGCGAATCATGATATTTTTCTTGAATTACGAGGCGCATCCAGAAAGTAAGTTTCTCTATTTTTTTTAAAAAAAGAACTCACACTTTTAGGAACATATTTATTGGCAACAAGTACAGCAATATTTCAGCTATTTTTCAACATAGCCACCACCAGAATTGAGACATATGTCGAATCGGGGGGATCCATTTTTGTATCACTCTGTCGTAGAACTGCCGCCTGTGAATGGAACCAGCGTGTGACAGACGTCTTCAGCTCTTCGTCGTTGCCAAAACACTCACCGGAGGACAGGAACTTCTTGAGGTGTAAGAAAATGTGAAAATCGCTGGAAGCAAGATAAGGGGTGTAGGGTGGATGATCAAACAACTCCCAGCCAAATTCCGTCAAAACCGCTGCTGTGCGTAGAGCCGTATGTGGACGAGCATTGTCGCGGAGGAGCACAACACTTGCATTAAGCATTCCACGCCTCTTGTTTTGAATGGCACGTCACAATTTTCTCAGTGTTTCACAATAACGGTCAACGTTTACTGTTTCACCACGTGGGAGGAAGTCAATAAGCAGAATGCCCTTCCTATCCCAGAACACCGTGCACATCACACTTTCTGTACGGACAGCATTTGTTTGAATTTCGTCCTGACCGGAGATCTACTATACCGCCAATGCATTGACTGCTGCTTGGTTTCCGGAGTGAAGTGCGAAATCCAGGTCTCATCACCCATGACGTTCCTGTCGAGGAACTCATCGCCGTCATCATGATAACGTTGCAGAAATGTCAGTGCTGCTCCCTAGCGTTGAATTTTGTGTTCGGGTATCAGGTGTTTCTTCACCCACCTGGCACACAATTTTTTGAACAGCAAGTGCTTAGTGATAATCTCATGCAACATGAATCAGGATATCTGCGGAAAATGGCTGCTCAGCTCCGAAATCGTGAAGCGACGGTTCTCCATCACGCGCTGCCTCACAAGCTCAACAAGATCAACATTGATGAGGGGCGATCGCCTACTGCCCTCTTCATCATGGACACTTTGAAGACCTTCGAAAAACTGCCTACACCAGCGACGTACCATCGGCTTACTCATGATGTTCGGCCCATAGACCTGACAGAACTGACGATGAATGTCAATTGGCGCAACGCTTTGTGCATTGAAGAACTTTTTCACCAACCGAACCTCGCAGGCGGCGGGAAAATGATTAAGAGCTTCCATATTTTGGAGCACTGCTACCACGCTACTGGCACGAGACTGGACCTGTCCGGCTAACATAGGATTGATACATCATAGATCTGTTACGCATGCGCAATTGACACAACTAATTACGTTTATTTTAAAGGGGAAAACATCGGGAAACTTACTTTGTGGATGCGCTTTCTCGTTGATTCTTTTTCTATTTTTCCGCACTAAGCTGCCTTTAAATCTTTATCATCTTTCTCAGCGGCTTAGATAGTTCAAAAAGAACTTGACTATAATTTTTTTCACTATGCACTTTTAAATATATATGGTTTCCTTATGCAAATGCTATCATGTGTCCAAAAAATAATTTACCTCTCACAACCTTTAAATAAGCTTATGAATGAATTTAATCCATAAATCTAAAAATCACTAAAGCATTTATCTTTCAAAGGCTTAACTCGAATCTACATCAGTTGTGCTGGTGCAAAATTTTAGAAGCCTAACTTCTTAAATTTGAATCAGTAGAATTTATTTTTAAACAAACCATCTCTCTCTCGATGGAGACCTTTAAACAGTCAAACGAAAAAAAAAAATCTGAAATATCTGCGAATATTGCATGATTAACTTACAGTACATAGAAAATTCCGATAGACTACAGTTAAACATTTCTGGCTTATGAGTAATTTTTTAGCTTAAAATTCTTTTATGAAAAGGAAAAAATTAATCATGTTGTCGCAAACTTTCACCCACAGAAGTGTAAGGGTTCATTAAAGTAGTATGAGATCTTTTCTTAAAATATATAATTTATTATGATTTTCTAATCACTGTCTAAGTTTAACCCTAGCTATGGGGAGCTAGTCAGTTTCAATACTAATTTAAATATCTAGAAAATAAATCTTATTCTTATCGTTAATATGTACAGCCAATCCTCAGCAATAACGTGATTCCTTGAACGGCCCGTCTAATTGTTTCACCTTGAGCTACAATTATTCCAATATTACTTACCTCCTATCTAACGTCTTAATCACCACATGACAACAATCCTCACAGTAACTTCCCTTTCCACTTAACTTTGAATAATAAACCTCATTAACATAAACCACGGCTCCTTTACAGAAAGAGGTTTTATAAACACACATGTAAGGTCACCAAAAGTATTTCCTCTAGCTCAGTGATACTGAAAGTGGTTTCTATCGACCCCCAGGGGTCTATGATGACCTTCAAGAGTCCACGTCAGCAAAAATATTATCTGGGATCCATGAGATGTAAATGGGGATCTATGACAGTGGATCTCAGTAAACCAGATCGCGACTTTAGTTTTAAAAGAAAATTTAATCAAATGGGAACCAGATTTTAACTCTCTCTATTCAATAGATTTATATTTTCTATATTTAATGAGGTTAGTTTTCAGTTACTAGATGACAGCATTAATTTCATTAAAACGACCATCATTTCAGCGTTTCTTGCTAAAATTAAGCTAAAGGAGTATAATATTGGACATTGCGAATTCTCCCAATTTCTCTATAAGCCACAGACAATCTGCCAGGAAAATGACGTTTTATCCTACATTCAACATTTAAAGCCCTTTATTTAGATTTTAATACTAGTTTTAAGAATGCTTTGACTATGGTATTTACTATGAGTCTATGAGACAAAAAGTTTGGGAACCTCTGCTCTAATGGATTAGTCAGAATCACAAATAAAACCCGTTACAATGTCTACGAACGAATCTAATTCAATAGGAACTAAGAAAGCTTTTGTTTCAAGACTGCAAATTAACGCAAAAGGTAGTTCAGATTGTTATTTTTACTCATTTTGTAAATTTAAAAGCATACATAAAGTGTGAAGTAATTGTTAATAGGTTATATTACCTGTTACATGCTTTTACAGCTCATTTATAAACATAAAGCCTGATGCATACGCAAAATATTAATTATGGTGTTGTACATCCGCTATTTAACCACTCAGTTATATAAATATTGTTTTTATTGCAATTTCATTCTTACATTTTAACGATTTCTGTACATTTATTTGATGATGATCTCACAAAACGTCAAACATATTTCGAGTTAAAACTTTAGCCCAATATTCACCAATCTTCGCTAAAATTCTGAGCGGTATGAAATTATTCGTTTCTTTTATTTGGAAAAATGTGTATGTAAATGCTAAATTTCAAACCTTAACTTCTCTTAAAAAAATGAAAACAATTTTTTACACGTCTATTTTTTCCCCACATATAAGCAAATTCTCGATTATTCAAAACGTGTAAAAATGTTTGGATTTGTGGGAAATGCTCAGAATTTTGGTGATTCGAGAAATCGGTGTTGGAATGTACTAATAATATAGTAATAATATTAGTAAATATAATTAGTACATTCTGATTAGTAATAATACATATTAATCAGATCATAAAATGAAATGGAAAGAAACACTAGTTACATGTGACTGTTTTAGTACTAAAACAAATCACGCACAAAAAGAGCAGATTAACATGTACAAAAAAGGCAACAAAAAATAACACGTCGTCGTAAAAAATATCGATCTTCAGAAAAATCTAGATAATTTAATGATCTATAACTCTTATTAACAGTTTCGAATAGTTGTTTTTTTCTGACAAAATAAAATTTTATTTTTGATATAGTTTTGATCAAAATCTATTCCATTCATCTTCAGTTATAAATATCTGTTCTGTAACACAGAACATGAAGGAATATCCATGTTTTCTTCCAAGTTCCTGATACAATTATGATTAATATTCAGAAGAACAGTTCGGGAAGGATTTAATGTCATCCTAAAAGAATCAATTATTTTTGTTTTAAAAGTTATGCGAATAAGTCCGCTGTCTGATCCATAAACAAATCTTTCTCGCACTAAATATGTTGCGACTGTCAAAGAGGATCATTAAAAATGTATCCTAATCGTAAAGTAATAAATTACCTAATCGTAACCAATGCTTTTCTGAGTTATATTTAAAAAAAACATTATATATATTTTTTTACAAAACTTATAATCGACAATATTACAACTCCTCTTGTCATCGGAAAAGATAACCTTTATCAACTACATGTCCTGAGTCATTTCTTGTGTGTAAATTATAATTAGAAATTTTCAGTAATCAGTAATTAACTCTAGAACGTCTGGGATTTCGATTGCCCTTAAGCATCCGCCGGTGTTGTTACGACACCGTGATAACTAAATGTAAAAATAATTTTAATAACTAAATAATTCCTGGACTACTCAGTAGGGTTTAGTTTGAAGACTTTTTAATATTATTTTATATAATTATCATATATTATGACTCTTTATATCACATAAAAACTGTAACAAAACAAATTACTTAATTTTGTAAAATGGAATCAAACAATAATAATCATAAATATTAATATTATAAGCAAAATTATAATTTTTGTGAGAATGCGAGTTTTTTCATCATTGCTTATTGTTTTTATACATAATGTTTTGTGTATACCTCATTTGCAATGAATACAGTGATATTCAATTTTTCGTGTACATCTTTCGCAATTTTTCATGAGAGAGACACACGATTTTTTTTTAGTTGCATTTCCATTACACTCTTTAATTTTGCACTTTTTGCCTTTTAGGGAATTTGTAATACCTTTAAATTCAGTATTTATCTAAATTTTCAAATTTCTGATACTTACGTAATTTAAACATAATAATAGCAGATTAGCAAATGCTATGCAACGAAACATTTAGATACAACGATTTTAGTATAACTGACTCATTTCCACTGTGAATCCTAAAACACTGCATTCAAAGTCAAATAAATGTGCAATATTACTTCCGGAAGTCTGTTTTACTAATGGTATCTACTTAGTGTACTATATTTTGCTGAACGACGGCTATTTATAATGATAAATTGCCTTGGTGTCGAAACGACACCAGCCGACGTTCTAGGTACATTTAGTTGAAAAATCTCTCCTAATTAACCTAGAACCACAAAACTTTTTCTGTGTCATCACTATGGGAAATGATTGGAAGTCAAGCAAAATTTTCAAACTCCTTGTAAAAATACGAAAAGGAGAACAAAGTAAACAAACTCTGGTATCCAATCGACAGCGACGGAAGTTCTAGTGTTAAAGTTAAACAATTACGTATTTGAAAATTACTAAATCTATAAATAATACTATGAAAGATTTTCTTTAAAACATTTAATTCAACCCTTGAAATAATCTTTCTATTCGAATATTTTCTGTTCAACTCTTATTTAAAGCCTCACTTTTATCTTTGAAAAATAAGGAATTGGATACTTTTATAGCACTTTTTCCTGGCATTTCTCAGATTAAAGAAATTATTGACTGTTGACACAAATTTTCCGATCTTTTTAGCCCCGTATATATTACTCGTCCCGGGTTAGGAAAATTTCAAATTTAAATACTTCTTAATTCAGTCGGTCTTTTCTGTTCAGTTATTATTAAGGAAAACGCGTTCAAAGGGGTCCGGCACGTCCCAAGGAGCTTATGTTAAGTTACGTAAGTTTATGTACCTTTTTATCAGAAACTACTTACTTCTCAGGAATAAATTTTTACAACAGGTAATATGTACTATCAATAAAACTTTAACGAAGGGTTTCGTTTTTTTCTTAAAAATTAAAATAATTATGAATTTTTTAAAAAATGTTCAATTTTTTTTCCCTAAAATTTAGTTTTAAAAGCCTTATCTAAAAGAATTTGCTAGATATATCTAATTTCCTCCATTAAAATATGTAAACATATTAAAAGTATGCTCACTGAAAATTTGAGAATAATATAATAAGTAGTTTTTGAGAAAAAGGTTCATAAAGTAAAAAACATTACATTTTGAGATACAGGCTTTAAAGCAAAAATTTGTAATTTTTGAGCATTTGCTTTTTTTAACTACTTTCCAGAAGCATATGAAGCCTTTTCTTTAACCTCTGCTCCTACTAAAGGCTCTTCTACTTTTTTTTCATTATTTTTAACGATTTAGACTTTTTGGGGGGGGATCTCAAGATTTTTTTTCGTTCGGTTACACGAATCCTACGTGCCTCTAATTTTTTGAAGCATGACACACATTTATAACTTGGCTCAATATCACAATGTTTTAAGATCATTAATTTTGCTACATGACTCATATTGAACTGCGCAATAACCCTATTTACCCCAAATATTTCGTTTTTAATTCCACAAATGTAAATTTTGACCCTATGGTGTTATTAACTGACTCATTTGAACAAAGGACGTGTACCCATACACTTTTGGGGATATTCCCAATACACTCTAATTTTTCCACTTGAACATCCTATGGATTTGCGCTCATCAGAAACTTATGCAAGGGAAAGTACAGGTGCTCTTAGCAGAGCTCATTTGATGCACCTCAAGGGGAGTAACTACATTTAAAAATAAATAAAAATACTTCTAATTAACGTATTTCCTCATATCATATATCATTTTAAACAGAAGTGTTTGAACTCATGAAACACAAAAAAGTGAAAATCAATAATATTTCAAAAAGTCATGCGCCGGACCTTCTTAAAAATTTTCTGAGTGGGTTAAAAAATTTCATCGAATTTCCTGTTGAAACAACGCAAGTTCTAAGAATAAAAGAATAACCAATTATTGAATATTGTTTTAAAATACAAGTGCTGTACCGGGAAAGTTAAAATGAAGGAACAAAAACTGCTGCCACTGCACTCCATTTACTCACGTAAAAAGAAAGTTCTTTCTCTACTTAACGAGGGCCAAAAAGTTTCTACAGATAGTGAATGAATGATTTATACATTATGAGCATAAAATTATTTAGATGATATTTGTTGTATCTTTGTGGTTTAGATACCCGAATAATATGCAAAAGATACGCAAGTTAAGTTGGATTTTTTGTCTTTATCAAATATTTCTAACATTTAATTAATTATACTATTTTCTATACAGAAACTTAAAGTTTTTACATAGAAAACTTTTTAAAAGATATTTTCAATAACATTCATTTGAATTTAAAATGAAACAAGTGCTTTTAAATCACTTAGAATCACAGATGGATAACTTTCTCAACAAATTCTGTGATCATATTGAATAATTTTTTTTTACTTAAATTATGTTTTTAGTCCGAATATTGTTAAAACTGACATTTGATTGCGCCTTATTCTTTTCTTTCCTTTTCAATCGATTTTTACTCTTTAAACACTTTCGAGCTATTTACGAAATTACTAAAAATATATAATGCACATTTTATATTCTTTCATCCGTCATGTTAGCAATATAGTTAACTTCCTTTTTCTCCTTTTTTTTTTTTTTTTTATTCTTATTTTTTAATCATTTGATTATTTTGAAATGATACTTTCGGCTATTTATGCCTATGACTGCCTTTTGCGGTACCCAGTAAAATAATTATAAACCAAAATATTGAAAAAAGGTTAACTCATAGTTATCTAGGCAGCCTTATGATAAAATAAATGTTTTTATTTTAGGGCACTGCTATTTTTAAAGTTTTTTTAAAAAATTATAAATCTACTTAATACGCTTTGAGGGGAAAACAAATTTAATAATCTTTAAAGTTTTATTTATTTGAATTTGCAATCAGTAGTGTACAAAAAGGTAGGGTTAGGGGGCTCAAATCCCTCCCATAGACCAACAGAGTTCTGAGTTTTAGCTTTAAGATTACGTCTCGGTGCATTCACATGATTTTTTTTTTTTTTTTAATTTAACGCTTTCCACAGAAGTTGTCAATTTTCAATTTTCATACTTTTTTAAAAAATTAATATTTACTTCGCTTGAAGTTCTTTGATTTCAATAATAATTTCCTTATTTCATAGATAACTTTTTTAATAATTTTTATTTCTTAATATATTTATCTCTCAAAATAATTAAACTTGTCTCAGATATTATATTGTAAACATTGTATTCAAATTTTGTTTAAATATTTTACGATTAAAAAAGTGCCTGCGTATCGATACCTTAATACCACAAGTTAACTCTGAAAAAAAAATTTGTATTTACTAAAATAACTTGCAAATACTGAAAAGAGGAAAATTGAACTCAGAAATATAAAGACGGAGAAAAATGAAACAATTGTATCAAAACAAAATAACATTCAAAATGATTATAAATAAGTATAGTTCTACTTATCATTTTTCAAGAAGTATTCTGGATAATGTTCTACTGAAAAGAAAACATTTTATAAATATATGTCGTCTCGGAACTCCTCCTCTTACTACTTTTCTACACTTTCATATGTTACATGGCGCGCCATCTATGGAGAAGGTTTACAAATATTTTACCAAGGGGAAAGTGAGATGCAAAAATTAAATAAATAAGTAAGATTAATATAAATTAATTATAGATAAGGAATATTTCATTGAGAAATGACAAAAAATTACTTAGTTCTTATTCATTATTTTACTCAAATACTTAAGTATTACGTGTAATTCAAAAATTTAAAAATCTTTAATATTTAATTTACACCATTCTTTGATAATAAGGTACGTAATTTTTTTCAAATATAAAGTTAAACTTAGTAAGTAATTTTAGTAAAAATTATAATAAGTAATAGTAAATGTAATGAATTATTAGCAAATTTAAGTTTAGACTTTTTCGTTATATAAGAGTATTTTTTTTTTTAATGACTTCTTATAGAGTGAAGTGTAATTGTTTAATGAAATGTAACAACAATTAAAAGTATTGATAAATAATACGTTTTATTTAAATATTTCCCATTTCCTGAATTAACAAGAAAGAACATTTCCTCTAGTCCATTTAGATAAGTTTACATAAATGAAATGTTTTGTAAGATAAGATATCCACTAATAACTGTAACTTAGTGTACCTGTGCACAAGCCGGTTTTTTAGCTATTTCAAAAATAATTTCCATTGCTTCTCAAGGGAAAGAAGCTTAAAAAATGAACTTTTTTGATATGTGGACAGTGAACAAAATTAAATCATTAAAATTGTTCATTAATTTACAAAAACCGAATAAACAGGTAATGCACGAATTTGATACATTTCAGTCATATAATTTTATATGGTGTAATAGAATTAAGATAAAAAAGGAATTTATGGAAATTTCTTCCATTTTTTTGGTTTTAAACTTTGCTGAATTTTTTGTCATTTCAAGCACAAATTTTACCGCAGCAAATAAAGCGAAACATAATTTTTGAAATTTTCATAAACGAATGTTAATTAGTTTGCATTTATATTTCTTTCTTAATGTTACAATGAAGTTCATATCAGAACTTTTGCGTAAGATTAACCTAAAATCTTCTAAATATGACCAATTTTGAAATTTTTACATTTTCAAATTGTATACATTTTAACCTTCCTAAAAATACCTTACTTTAACTTCTAGGTTAATTAGAAGCTCTAAAAAACTTTTTTTTTAATAATCATTGAAACTGGGTCACGCTCATTTAAATGGCGAAAAATGTAAACAAAGTATTTTCTATTTGCTTAAAAGTTGAATGAATGATGGAAATCAAAACATTTAATCCAGAA
>BMAV01005850.1:270593-288013 GCA_019973955.1 Trichonephila inaurata madagascariensis | reverse complement strand
CAAAATGTCCTTAAAACAATTTTCTACATGTATTCTAATCTAAGTGACACTAAATATTATGAAAATTATACATTTATGTGCATTTTTAAAATCATGGTTCCGAACGTAGTCGGATACCTTAATATAATTAACACAACACAAAATACATCCATATTTGGTATATGCATTTTACCTTTATACGTAAGACTTATTTGAATATAGTCTTTGTTTTTGTTATGTTTTGATCAAAGGTTATAAACCTCCATTTGATCAGTACTATTGCAGTCTTAGGGGTATATATAAAACTAGCATCATTTTAATATTTAGCCCTTTTAATTTATAAATAAATTAATTAGTGGAACCTCAACATATAGCAGATAGTTTAGTTCGATTTTTCTGCTTAAAAAGTTTCCCCGTTCTTGCTGTAAGCGAAAGCTTAGAGAACACTTTTTATACTTTCGTGCCGTACTTGATGATTCCAGTACCTATTTGACATGAAATAGCCTCTGTTGCTCCTAATAATATTGTGTAGACAAATAGAGATTCGAACCTTCTACCTTGGCCCTCAAATTAAATTATGTGACTATGATATCTAGTTCTTTAATTTCAAATAGAGCAAATATTGTCTTCGAAAGTAACTTGACTCCATCCACCCTTGAATTCAGTTGGAAAGTCAATGTAACAAATTCTAATGCTTCTCGCTATAAAAAATTGATCTTATTCAAAATTACAATTCAATAATCGTATCAATAATTTTCTTTAAAAATATTTCAATATTAATTATCTATTTTTAGTATTATTATCTTCTTTTTAAAAAGATACAAGCAGAAAAAATAGGTTACCAAAAAAGGTTCTGTCGAAGAATTAAACTCACATTGAAGAATTATTTTGATCTTTATAATTATCGTGTATTTTTTAAAACAACATCCCGTACATCTTCATGCATAACTTTAATCTGCTTATTATGGGTTAGGGTATTATTTATTATAAAACGTTTTACAAAAAAAATTAGATACCAATATTAACAATACATTATCTAACTGACACAAATAAATTTACTGATTTTCTCCTTTATCTCAGAATAAAAAAAAATCAAGAATTTTCATCTAAGTTAACATTAAAAATAAAAGATGAAGTATTTGAAAATTATTCCAAATGCTTTAATTTTATAAATTAGTGTTTTTCTCATTTGTACAATATTTTTTGTTTTCTTCTATTATTTTCTGCGTTTCAATCAGCAATAAAATCAATACATCTGTAACGATGATAAAGTTCTTTAGTAAACAAATTGTGCATATAGTGAATACTTTCAAAGAAATTATTAGTTGTTCTTAATAAAAACTGCAGCACATAACTGAAAAAAATACATAAATAACTTAATTTCCTTTTCCGAAAATGAATATGTTCTTAACTAAGTTAGAAGAAATTATTTTAACTTGTGATATGCTATTGTTTCAGAGAAAATCAATCATCAAATTTTATAGAATATGTGATACTGAAAGTAATTCTTAATGGAGAATAGGCAGGGTGATTCTAAATTGTTTTTACAAATTAAGAAGGTTGATAGTATCCATCCAGATGACAAATTATTACATAAGAACATAGGGTAGCATTCTGCTTCGAGAGGCAGAAAAGAGAAAAGTATAAACGGATCCTGTGAGATGAAGCAATACAAATCATCGCCTCTGACGTTCTTTTGTACCCTCCTACCTAGAATATCTCCTAAGACAATCAAGAATTTACCTCCTGTAAATTTCCACTCAAAAGAAGCAACATTTTGCTCTTAGTTTGTACCAAAGAAAGGCAATTAGAGCAAACGTTATCCTTTAAAAAGGGCAGAACATCATCGCTTCTAGCATTATCTTGCTAACATCACCCGAAACTTTTCGTGGGTGCTATGACGAAGTACAAGGTTGAGGAATTGGTAAAAATGCACCTCAAGCTGAAGCAAAAGGGAATGGACGGGAAGCACGAAAATTGTACGAACAGCGGTTTCCAACTCGTCGTATTCGAAGTCCTCCTACCCCTTACAGTGTTGATCGACGCCTGCGCGAAACCGGTTTGCTTGCACCCTCAAACCGCAACGCAGGACGTTTGCAAAATGCACAAACCCCAGAAATAGAAGAACGAGTTTTGACCAGATTTGAAGCAGCTTCTTCCACAATCAAGTGAGAGGTGGCATCCGAAATGGGTATTTCTGAGACAGTGGTGTAGCATATTGTACACAAGGAATGCATGCACTCCTACCACGTGCAAAAGCGCAATCTTTGCACGCAGATGATAATCTCCGCCGGACAGACATTGTTCTGGGGATAAAGAATAACAATCCACGATTTCCTGCCTCGTAATCAATAGCAGAAATTTTCCGTGAACGTCTGGCCAGTTATTCTTGGGGATTACCTCTTACATTTTATCAGATACTTTGACCCGGGCAACATGCCATCTCTTCTTGGAACAACTGCTTCCCAGAGTATTGCAGGCTGGCTGTTCCACTCCTCATGCAGAGAGACATCGGGTTTATTCCCGATGGAGCCCCAGCACAATTTTCCATTAGGGTCCGTAACTTCTTGAATCACACACATCCCCCAAGATGGATTGGAAGAGGTGGATCTGTGACTTGTCCTCCCGGAACCCAACACCCTGGACTTTTTCTTCTGGGGTCACATGAATTCTTAAGTGTACGAGACGCACGTGGACAGTTGAAGATCTGGTGACGAGAATTATTGTTGCCGCGGACAAAATTAACACGACACCAGGAATCTTCGAGAGGGTATGCCAGTCGTTGCTTCGCCGGTGTCTCCCTGTGCAACGAAACGAGTGGTTGGCATTTTGAGCAGTTGCTCTGAGTTTTTCGCTAAACAGTAAGTCTGATTATGTAACTTTTGATATCGTTCATTCGTTTTCCAAAGCTGTTGTAATTCTAATATTCCTGTATATTTATATATACATATATATATAATTCAAGACTAAAGAAAAAAATTACATGTTTTCTTCTAAAAACACTTAAATTAAATAAAACTTTGGGCAATTTCAACAAACACCTAAACCTCGATTGAAAAATGAGTTATAAGGGTTTGTTTCATCTACGAAAATGTTTAGCCCTTTCTTGGTTTCAAAATTTTACAATATATAGGAAAATACATTTCATTTATTTTACATAAAATAAATTTTCCTTCAGATATAGATGGGAAATGTCAAGATAAGCAAAATGGGATTTAACAAGGGGAAAAAATAATCAAGGGAAAGATGTTCTAAATATTATGCTGATGAAATATATGAAGAATTCTTTAATCCACAAATCAAACTTAATCTGTATAAGATTAAATCGATATTCCTAAATATTTTTTAAGCAAAAGTAAGAAATACAGAGGTTCTTTTGGGAATAGGAAATGTTCTTCTGAAAGAAATGACAAATCTCAATAGGTTTAACCAATAAATTAAGTAATATCTTAATTGGAACGTTGAAAATATGGTTAAAGTTTGTATGTAATTATAATATACGTATATCATTTATTTCATGTTGTGAAAAGGGAAAGGTTTTTTTTTAAATGCATTACAAAAACGTATAACTATCATCTTCTAATTCAGTAATTGATGCATGCTTTTTCAATTTGTTAAAAAAAAAATTGATAATACTGATATCCGAATAAACTTTGATTTTTTAATAAATTACTAACTTAAAGATTAAAAACATTTATATTTATCATTTTTATAAATATAAAACTTTAAAAACCTCTTAAATAAAATAAATGTAAAAAAATGTGCATATTTGTGAAATATTTGAACATTTTAAATTTGGAATTACGTACAAAATTTGAAATGCTTACTATAACCTATTACTTATAAAATAAAATTCTCTTATTATTCACAGAACTGGAATTCGAGTTATTTATCAAATTATTTTAATTATGTAATGAATAAAGTGAAGCACTTTTTTGTGCAAAATCTTAAAAAGTCTCGTACACGTGGTTTCTCTTTTCTCCAACAAGGCTTAGTGCAGAGCCCTTTCCTCAGAAGCGAAATGGTCGCCAAGGTTGGCGCGTTGAGAGCAACCCTCGGCGCATTCGGAGCGGATTTTCTCCGCCACATCACTCACATTACAGCTTGACACCCGCGAACGAAAAGTCATTAGGCGTTGATGGGATCGCTAAACTGTCTTTGCACTTTCTGAAAAGGCCCGAATTTATGTCCGCGCGCGCTCTAAAATTTCGGCCATCGATCGGGCCCTCTAAGTAAAATTAATGGCCCGGGCCTGCGGACGGAATTTCTCCGCTCTCGGACTTGGGATCAAATTTAAAGCCGCCCGCAGAAAAGCCTTTCGTGTCCCTCCGCCGGGGGACTATATTCCTCCGCCATAGTGTGGGGTATTAATAGGGATTGCGGAACGACCCGGCGCGAAACGGCCCGCCCGTTTTAAGGGTTGCCCTGTCACCTCTTACGGCCCAAGGATTGAGCATCCCGCTTATAGAAGCACCCTCTTCACTGCGACCGCAACTCCTATAAGTACGAGGAAGGAGATGGGGACGATCCTCCCTTAGAACGAGAAATTTCGAATTTATAGTTTCATAAAAAGTCGGCGAAAACGAGTTTATTGGTCTTGTGAAAGGCAAAATAAATTTTGGGGGGCTAAAGTTAATCTTGGAAAGAAAAAAAGGTGTAATTTGTTATATAAGGTTTTATTGGGATGGGAGGGGGGGATTGGTGTTTGGGCAGTTTCCAACTTCTGCTGTATTCACTACTGAATTCATTTCTATTTTCCAAAGTGTAATATATTGGTATTAAACACACTAGAATTTAGAAGGAAAAAATTTAGAAAAAAGATGAAGGAATTTTCTGCGCTTGACTTGCAATAAAAAATAACTTCTTGTTCTTCGAGCTTTTCACTGTAGTTTTATCTTTATTCATTTAATTATTCAGCAATAAAATGCGATCATAGTTAAATTAACATGTTTAATATTAAAAATAAATTAAAATTGCTTAAGGCAACCGAATTCAGCAAAATATTTTTTTTTCTTTTTTTTTAACATGTTTTTTTTAGTTAAAGCACTTTTAAAAGACAGTGTTTTGTGTATTTTAAAGTACATCTGAAAAAAACGTTAAAATAGTTTTTACTTCAGTCTCAACACTCTCTGGAATGGATTTTAACATTTGTATATTCTATTTACTTAAGTAGTTAATTATTCAACAAAGAAGGTTCAGTTATTGTATTAGCTTACATACTACATTAAGCATAAAGCTTTAAGAACTAAATTGTGGTTTAATGGAATTAATTTGAAATGCAACAATATTATAAAAAAAAGCTTTAAATGATTTTAAACACATTTTAAGAAAGAAAGATTTGAAGAAAAATTACACTTTCTCCAAATATTTATTCAATCAAAATTTATTTATTTAAATATAAATTTAATTAATTAGTTGACTCTTATCTAAATATATAAATTAATTACTCTTAAAACAAAATAAGATATGAGTATGCTATATTAGTTTTATTTTGTAAAATTTCATAATATTCAATGAGTGAATGAATATTAACATCGCATTATTCTCCTAACTTCCACACCACACCAACGGGAGAACGATTGAGCATGTTGTTGTTGTTGCTAATCCTCCGGGGTCTGACGAAGTCCATTAAATCGTTGACTTTCAGAGTCTGGCACAAGAAGGGGGGGGGGATCAGTGTAGATATCTTTGCTATTGAAATCCATGCAACACCCGAACGATTGAGCCTTGACATATTTAACGTGCAGATTTTCATTTTCTTTTTTTAATTAGGAAGTAAGAATGTTTTGTATGTATTTAAATGTGTATTATTTGGGAGCCCCCTTGGGAATAATTAGAGTTAAAATTGAAGTTTGATGATCTATATTATCAAAACATTTGAAATTACTTTCAAATTTTGTTCTGTAAGTTTCCTACAACTATTTGTGGAGTAGTTTTAGCATAAAATATCATCTTTATAATTGAATCAAATGCTTGTTAACGTAATTTAAAACTCGAAAATCAAATTTTCTACATTTTGCATACGTAACCGCCTTTTTTGTTGATACCTGGAAGGCCGTATGAATGCAGTAAAAAAAAATAACTTTAATGAGTAAATTAATGATGTCGTTTTTTAACTAATTGTAAAAAAACTGTATTTTCAATACTCACAACATTGTTTTATTCATAGTTTCTTTAAAAAAAAGTTTGTTATAGGAATCGGTTTATTGGTTTTACATTATTGGTTTCCATTAAAAATAACTCATCAGTGCTAGTATTAGCTATGTATGAGATATGTAACTTGAAGGCAATTTTTTTTTTTAATTTGGTTGTGAATCCTTTTTACACCGATGAGATAATAAGTAAATAAATAAGAAGAAATTAAATAAAAATTCTACCTAATTAAAATTCATAATAATGTGTGTGAAAGATTGAGTTCTCTCCTATAAGTAGACCTGAAATAAACATTTGAACAGCATTGAATAGCCGAATAGAGGCTCAATTTTAATCTCTTTTTTTTACAATTTATTTCAAAAATTTTATTTTGGACATAATTTTAAATTGATAATTTCACATTCAAAATGTTCTACAAAAGTGCTAATCTCATATCTTTATTAAAAAGAGCTATTTCTGTTACATTTTAGCAATTTCTTTAAAATTATTCCTAGTCTGCTGTACTTCTTTTCACTCTAATTTTTTTTTTTTTTTACCTGAGGTTTCTTTCCTTGTTTTTATTTATCATTCTACACAGACATATAAATAAACATCTACCTCTATATATTTTCAGGCTTCATTCGGAACTGGAAATGCTTAGAACATCTTATCTGCGGTTAAACTTCTCGAAGAGCTTTCTCGATATCTATCGCAGAAAAAGTAATGGCAAAAAAATAATAATGTAGAAAGGAAGGAATAGCGATATAAATATTGGTATAAACAGTTTACCATAGATTAACACATCCAAATATATTACAGAACTCAGTAGCATTTGCCAGCACTTCGGTAATGTAAAATCGAATGCTTTCGTAAGTTTCAAACTAACCCAGTTTTAAGTTAATTATTTTTTTATTTTGTAAAGAGAATCCATCAAATATCAGCAATGTGACCTCACAAATTTGTGAGGAGATATTTTACTGAAAAATGGAAATTTTTATAAAAAACTACAACCTCTGACAATAAAGTTCGGTGAATAGTCCTGTAACATTAACGTGGAGGAAATATTCACGAAAGCTACCTTATTGTCCTTTGAAATAGTCACCTCCCGTAACCCTGAGATCTGCTATACATGTCCTAGAAACTTTGCAAGAAGTCTTCTTTTGAGATGGAGTGACGCCAAAGCCTCGTCATGTTTCGTTGGGTGTCAGAAATATCGTCAAATATCTTTCCTTTCAAAGCGAGTTTGAATCGTGGGAATATAGGAAGAAATCTGGAGGATTGAGATCTGGCGAGAATGGAGTATGTTCAATTGACACCACCCCCTTTTTTGCCAGGAACTGTTTGACGATATTGGCTGTGTGAGGGCGAAAAATGACATGAACAAAAAGCCATGAACTTTGTT
Source organism: Trichonephila inaurata madagascariensis (assembly GCA_019973955.1). Taxonomy (NCBI): domain Eukaryota; kingdom Metazoa; phylum Arthropoda; class Arachnida; order Araneae; family Nephilidae; genus Trichonephila; species Trichonephila inaurata. Next base: position 280,500 of record BMAV01005850.1, on the reverse strand, counting down.
GAACATACTGGGGTCGTACTCTGCGTAGACGTTTCATGAAACAGGTCAAAATTTCAATGTACCTTGCTGCATTCATCATCTAGCTATCATGCGCGCAGTTAATCGACAATCTTTCGTGATTAATTTGCTCACTTTCTCAATGTATTCGTCGCTGGTGGAGATCACCGGTCTTTCGTTATGGGGGTTGTCAGAAACACTTTCCTTGCTTTTCGAAAACAGGCAAACAACTCGTATACACATTTCATGGACAGTGCCTGATCTTCTTGAACACGCACCAGCATCAAATAAGTTTCTTTTGGTGTCTTTCTAAGCTTAAAACAAAACTTTAAATTGATCTTTTGTTCTTTCATTTTGTTCTCAGTTAAGAATCAACGCACTAAACAAGCACTTCGTAAAACAAGTCTTACACGGAACACAAACGACGCTCAAGTGAACAACTGTGAGAGCAGATGGTCAACATCTGCCACTACGCATGTGCAGTGTTTTGTTTCGCCAGTGTTGTCATATCTGCCGTTCTGACTTCATTCACCGAACTTTACTACCAAAGGTTGTAGTAAAATCAAAGGCAAAATATTTTTTCTCTCTCTCCGGTTTTTAATAATATTTGTGATTGATTCTGGGATAAAATTCTGTTTTGAAATATAAAACTGATCATTTATCCAAAGTATATAAATATTATTATAAAAATATTTTTTTCCGTTTATTATTGTTTGAAATATTTTATATTGTTCCAGTATCGTACTAAATACATTCTGAACAATAAAGATATTGTTATCAGATATCAGTCTTTCTCTTAATTGGATACCTAGCAATTCAAGATAATTTACTAAATTTCATAAAACTTTCAACTACATTAATTGATCTAAGAAATTGGTGAATTTTTTGTAGTAATAAATAATAGTATGTTTATTTAAATTTCGATCGCTTCTCTGTAATAAACCAGGCGTTTTACTGTAGAACTTTTTCAGTAACAAAAATTCCATAATAATATTGAATTTCGTTTAAAGAAAATTGACCTTTTCCATTTCAGCTGAACTATATGAGTTTCCGATGCAGCATGTGTTAATCGCTACATCAGAAATACTGATAAATACTTAAATGTACTGAAAACTCTTCATCGATCAAACTTCATCTGAAAAATAAAAGCGGAAATAAAATCCTTTATTATGTGCACAATTAATAACATATATTGAATAAAACAACTATTCTGTTGAAATTCACAGCAATTTTTCCTTGATTATTCCTTTTCTATAAAACTTTTTTATATTCCTTCGATTTTTTATTTTAGCCAAAAGTGATTGTAATGTGCTTAAAATATAATGTAAAAACAATTATCGTTGAAATTAATACACGGTAAGATACACACAGCTCATCTATTTTGGTATTAATGCGTTTCTTTACAAAACTGACAAAAATTCACAAAAACTCATTGAAATCAAAACTCGCGGAATAAATACTGTAATCATGAAGCTAAAAATATTTTGACTAAAGATAATGATCTTTTCACATTCAAAAAAAACAAACAATACCCTCTCGATATGAAAAAAATGTACCTGAAAAAATATGTTTATATACTTGATATTAATGATTAATTCAACTAATTTTAAAATTGCTTATCTAATTTATAATTGTAAAAATTATCCGTATTTCCAGAATCATAAGTTTTTTTTTTCGATATTTATTTTTAGATTTTTAATTAATGCTACACTCCAATAAAAATGACAATGATTTATATTAAAACTTTAAGAAAATGATTAAAAAATCAGTTTTACTGCTTCAATATATATTAATCTAAAACTGTTCACACTTCTCCGAGTCGTTTTAATGTTTTTCAAAATATATATTTTACGTGTTTTAGCTAGTTGGAATTATACGTTAAAAAAAAAACTGTATAAAAATGATTTATTCTCAGTTTTTGAAGTTCATTTTTTTACTCCTGAATATAATGGACAAATAAAAAGGGTCATCGTAATGTAACAAAAGGATGCAATTACACACACACACTTTATCCTATAGAATTCAATTTTTCAAAGCTAATACTTCCTTTTTTTTTATTGATCCACATCAAATGAGATTGAATGATAAATCTTATTTAACAGAATTCCGAGATAATGAAAATGGGTCACTTAAGAGGCCGGATACATAACCCTTCGTAGAAGGTCATTTACTTTACTGTTGCCAAATGCCTAAATTCGGTTCAATTAAATCACTTAAGAGTCCTCAGCTCTTGCCTCTGTCTGATGCGGAACCCTGGCGGCCACTCTTAACAGCATCCGGCATCTTCCAGGAACTGTGGCCCGTTACTCGAAAAAGATTAAGGGCATTAACCACCCCCTTACATTTCCTGTCCAGGGCAGAGGGAAACTTTGTTCGGTTGATTCTTTCTACTCTCTGATTTGATTTCCTTTTCTTAATGGCATAGAATTTGTTGTGATAACTTTGACAGTAAAAGAAAAGCTACATTATATTTTGGTTTGCTCTGATTTTATTTGTTTGATAGGCTTTCTAGTCGCCATTCATTAGTATTTTCTTCAATACCCATTATTGCTTAACCCTTAAAAAGGCTTCTGCTATAAACCGTAAATGTAATCCTACTTATGAGAGCATGCACATCACATTATATTATTTTATGTATTGTTATTTTTTTTTTTTAATTATTTTTCTCCTAATCTCCATACCTTAGGACATCTTTTCCGCGGATAAATTATAACTTTTTATTATATATAACCGCTAACCACTATTTTTATTATTTATAACCGCATACCAAACGCCTCTGAGACTCTCTGAACGGGGTTCGTAGCTGAGCACATTAGCAACTCGTGTTGGGCACAACGGAAGTATCCTCCCACGATGGATTCAGGAGGATTTACGTGCACGCCGAAGAGGAAGTGGAGCACCTCAACGCTCACAGCGTATTCACCAGTTGACTATTCGAAACCCTTTCTCCGCGGCTTGGAACATCCGAATCCGGTTGCCTCCAGGAGCAAGAGGATCGTGTCCACAGAAACCATACACAACCGATTGCATGAAGTACATCTATATGCAACCGTAGTATCACTGACTGCTCAACACCGGGCTCGGCGTGGTGTCATCGACATCATACTGGAACATAGAATGGCATTGCTCACGGATGAATCTCGATTCTGTTGGTAGAGGAATGACGGTTTTCGACGGATATGACAGTGACCGGGAGAACGCTCCAACCCATTTTATCGACCGTCCCTACACCGGGCACCATGGTTAGGGGTGGCATAATGTTGGATCACAGTGTGATATGACCCCCCCCCCGTTGGGGGCCGATATCTTTGATTGTCAGCGTGAGCTAGAGGTGTGGGATTCTCGGAATAAACAGGCATTTTAAATTCTTAATATGACTTTATTAAGAAAATATAACTTTTAAACTTCTAACCATTTAGATAAATTTATATAAATGAGAATCTAGAATGAACCAACACACAAAAATAGTTAAACCGCATCGCGTAATTTAGACCACTTTCTCTAAATAATTATATTATCCGTCTATTCTCACTTCTAATAATATTACAAGTTCTAATATCAAATAATCAGTCCTACCTTATTCCAAACTTAACTTCAATCTTTAAATGGAAACGTCTAGGCGCGTGTGCAATGGTATGCAACTTGTAGTAATGGTTGAGTTTCTAGGTAACTTTACGATAGGCTGTCAATTCACGCTTGTATCTCCTCCAAACATAACATTCATCAAATTGCCATAATGCTTACTGAAACTTCTGTTCTTTTAAAATCTATCTTATTTGCATTTCTTATTCGCATTTCGCTTCTTGGATTTGGGTTGGAAAGTTGCCATTAATCTTGGCCGTCAAAGAACCCAGAGGTTATGTTAAGGAAAAGACGCGTGAGCCCGTCACCACAGGACTCCTCTAGTACACATTGACGGCCGTCTAACAATGGCGCTGTCAGTGGTACCTGTTGTTATTATTGCAGGGCGCGACCCACACGGTATTCCAGCAAAAAATGCTAGACCGCATGTCGCACGGTTAACTCTTAACAGCCTGACTGGATTTGACATCCTTCTCTGGCCGGCAAACTCTCCAAATATGAATCCCATCGAACACCTGTGGGGTGTCATCGGACGCGACATGAACCGAGGATCCCTAGCGCAAACCGTGAAGGATCTGCGCACAGCAGTAGATGTAGCATGGTAACGGTTTCCTCAGTCAACCATCGATGGATTAATAGATAGAAAACCCCTCCGAATGGATGCTTGTACAGCTGCCCGAGGTGGACACATTAGATACTGAATAAATTGGTTTATAATAATTTTAATCTGTTTTTTTAATCATTTGCATATCCACCTCACCACTATCACTCTTGAAATTTACATGACTTTACATGCATTATTTCTTGGTGTAGCAATTTCACTTCTGAGGAGTGTATATAAGAATAAAAAAGTTGAAGTCTGTGTTTTTACCAAAAAAAAATTATTTAAATATATATATACTCCTTAAATTTCTTTGGTGGTTTACTTTTTTATTAAAAAGCGCATTGTGTTTTCATTTTCATTGTGTTTTCATTTCATTCATAGCCATTTCCCCTCAAAACAGTATTTCCCTTGTTTTTATAGTACAATTACGGTTTTTTATATTTTTTGCTGTGTTATTGAAAACACTATTACTTAATGTTCAATATATGAGTTTATTTGATTATATATATATATATATATATATATATACTAAATATATAAAAATCAAATCCCAAGAAAGAGTTTTGCTAGATAATGGAAATTTGAAACCCATGTTTGCTCATCTGAAAGAGAACATTTATTTTTGCGCTTGATATACAAAAGAGTCACTAGTAAATCCACTATGAAAGTGCAAATCAAATTTGAGAGCATTCTTTTTTTTTTTTTTTCCGGATTGGCCGTTGTAAACTAGATTTAGTAATCAATAATATTTTTGCCTACATATTATTTATTATCAGAGTACAATTTCATTAAGTTTCTATTATTTTATTATGTCATTTTCTTTAGTTTTATAATTCATCCTACATAGAACCCAGATTAAAAATCCATTTTATTCTCGAAACTACTATTATGTAGCTCGAAAATATGACCTCTTTTCCGAAAGTGAAAAGGCTTTTAAATTTAGAAATAGGTTTTAAATTCATATGTAAATCAAACTCACTCTCGAAATCATATTATGTATCCCAAATAAAACGTCAAGGGAAAAAAAACCAGAACACAGCGCATTTTCAGGAGCAAAATAGAAGATAATGTTGAGATTAAAATGGGACAGGGAGTTTTATACAGAATATTATTTTGAACGTACCGTATGCGTAGTATATTTTTTCAAACGTATTCATAATTGCATAGGATCCTATTAAAAGCAAAGCTGATTGATATCGACGATGTTGTGTGTGTGTAGATGATATTTGAGAACCACTTCTCTTGGCATTTTCTAAAGCATCAACCACTTCCACCTTTATCACGAAATTTTAAAGCAATACAAAGGCACCTTGAAGAAGCACTTCTATATATTTACATGAACTGGCTCTCTGGCCTGCACGGTTTTATTTTTGCCGGGAGGATGCATTTGTTTATCCTCGTATTCTGCAACATATTCATCTTAGTTCCATATTGTGTTTGCATCAAAATGAAATCCCACAAGCCCAGAGCCTTTTGAATCTAAAACGCAATCTGTGTTCGCTTCAGAACAGGAGGGGAGAAAAGTATTTTCCTCCGGAAAGGGGTTTTCGAAATATGGCACCGATCGTGCTCTTAGATAGTGTTCCCATCCTTCACATGGGCTGGATTTTCTCCATCTATACCCAAATATACACACAAAAAAAGAAAAGAGTAATTAAAAGCCACAGGAAGAAAAACTATTTTTCAAAGATTAAGTTAAAAACTGATCTGTCATATAAACGGTATTATTAAATACATCGTAGCTTCTTTTACGACTGCATTATATTTCGCAATCCAATCTTTCATGCTATTACTGGTAAAGATTTAAGTTTATATGCTTTCACTGATGTACAGTTTGAAGTATCACAAAAGCACATAAAGCGATTTATTCCTCCTTCTATTCTTAATGCGTATTTCAAAAATGTTCCAAATGTATTAATTTTCTCACAAACTATTCATATCTGAAAGTATTTTAATACAATGTTGTGAATCAGTGAGAGTTATATTAGCGTTATATTACAAAGCAACATGAGGGCTGTTGTCGACATACGTCGTCATTTTGAACCTTGGTCAAATGACGAGGACGACACCTGGGCTGCTCTCCTAATTATCACACCACACCAACGGGAGAACATTAAACCTCGACAGATTTAAAATGTATTGTACTCCTCTACATGGCGGGTTTTTAGTGGCACCAACTCAGGTGTCGTCTTCGTCATTTGACCATGGTTCAATACACTGGCGTAGCAAATCCTGAGTGGGCTCTGAATCAAAATACTTTGAAGCCTTTTTTTAGAAAAAAGATAAAAAAGTCACTTTAATAAAATTTATGTGAAAGTGTCTAAATGTTACATATGTTGGGGCCCCTCTAGCTTGGGGGCCCTCTAGTTCCCCCCACAAGTTCATGACCATAACCACTAGGCTACAGCGGACACTAATCTCATGTTGTATAATGGCAAGAAAGAAAAAAAAAGAGGCAGGTATAAATATATACAAAAAATAGTCATTCGGTGTAGCAGCAACGTCAATGATTTTTCTCTTAGATTATACGTCGAATCTGCTTAGGTTCAATGTCTTCTCGTTGGCAAAGTGTGTCGCATTACTTCCTCCTTATGTTGGCTGAGGTGGAAGTCACGCTCATTAACAAGATACTCAAGGGGATTGAGACGGATACGAAATGATGACCAATATAGATAGCCACAATAATTCTCTTTTATTAATTTAACTTAAAGCCTGATTACAGGATGTGTAGAGAAGACAATCAACTGATAATAAATAATGTGTACTTTACTGAGATGCAAACATAGATCCTTGCCCACGAGAAATCTTCTGTTGTTGTTACTAATGCCACCTGTCTGACGATGCCCAAGAAATTCATCGCAACAAAGGAGTAGATGTACGCCTGTCGTTATCCGTAGCTTTAAGGGCCAAAAAGGTGACTGTACGATTTGGCTCGATATCACCCCAATTTTGAGGGAGAACACCATGGAGAAGTTCAGGGGCCTCTCACCTCTCTTCTCCTTCCACCAACCTCACGAGAGGACTTACAGCTTGACGGCTATTTAGAATACCCTCTTGCCGCAAAAGCCCTATACAAACATCCATGCCTTCTTCGGGATTCAGCGTCACTAACCACTTTTCTGGATGGGAGGCAATAACTCCTAATAGCGATTTTAATTCAGGAATCAGTGACTCTAATTCTGGAGTATTATTGCGTCCATAATTTTCATCTAACTACTATTCTCTATCTCACTGACTATTTATACGCTATTTTAGTTGTGTTCCTTTGTGGCGTTGAGTTTTAATATCTTTAAGTACCAACTGGGTGGATTAGAGAGGATAACCCATTGTTACCTGTAAGATGTCACACTTCAACTTAATGAACTGAAGCACGCATATAAGCCCCATACATTATTTAAAATTACAGGTGTTGGAATTTTGGAGATCATTCGATTTCCAGTGCCGAAACTGACGTATACCTCAATGAACAGACGAACGCTGACGGCTTTATAATTTGATGATAACAAATGCGTTACTAAAGGAACAAGAATTTAAATTAAATTAAAACCCTTTTTTTAAAGTTTTTCAGGTTATTCATAAATTCTGCGACTCTGACTATCGATACTTAAATTCCTAATAATTTAACAACTAGATTAATAATATGAGCTTAATTAAATTATTTATATCGTGAAAATTAGTCCAAATATCAAACAATAAAATTTTTTAACGGTAAACAGAAGAAATATTTTTTCCGCGCGCGCGTGTGTGTGTGTGTGTGTGTGTGGAAAGCTTTTATACTTTAATTTTATAAAATTTATGATCATTGAGAGCTTTTTTGAAATACATTTGATTTCTGGAAATAAATGCGGATAACAATTCAAATAGCAAATCAGTGGTTAGGGAATTGTTTGGTTAAATAAATGTAATTTCTTACTCACTTGTAAACACTCTTCATTCATCTCAAATCTTTTTTTTTTTTTTATTGTAATATTCTTAATCGAAAAACGTTCTTTATCGAGGTAAAGATATTTAACCCTTTCAAACGTTAGAGCCATGTATTCAATCCAAAGTATAGAAATTTTTACGGCGTTATTTTCGACATAGTCTTTCGTTTAATAAGCAAATGAAATTTTTACCACAGAATTTTTTATAGGACATTAACTACTATTATTTGCAAAAATTCTTAGCACCAATTTTGAGTTTTTTTTTTTTTTTAACTTGAAGCCAAGGGTCTTGTTATCAATCCACTTATTCTCACCTATTCATGGGCGAAAAAACGAGGGCACAAATGAGACAAATGCACCATTTATTGCCTCCTATCTTTTTTTAATTTTGTCATTTTATTTATTCCAACGAAAGCGAAACGCAAAGACAACTCCACGCATTCGTTTTCATTTTAATCCCAAGTACGTTGAGCCCACCTTTTTCAATCCTGAATTCGAGAACGTTGGGGCGGCCTTCTTCCAGACGTAATGGTTGCGCAATGTCACGGTCACTTTGCGCCCTGATCCATCAGGATTGTGACAGGGCTGCCTCTTAATCTCGCCCCGCCCGCCCCCCTAATTGCATCCCCTTCAAAAGGGGCGTAAATAAGTAAATTTCTCCGAGGGTTCTGGAATCCACTTTGAAAAGAATCAGTTCGTGGGTTTGAGCGCAATCTCTTTTCGGATTCCGCCCCTGCTTCGTGGGGAAGAGCACAAACCTACCGACTTTGCAGGCTGCGCCCCAGAGTAGAAAAGGCTCGTTTTTTCCCCGTGAAATATCAAATAATGTATCGCTAAAAGTTAATAAAAACGATGACGAAATTGAACGAAACAAAGTTATTGGGAGGCTAAAGGCATTCATTCTGACTTAAGAACCATGAAAATAGAATTCAAAAGAAAGAAAGCTTTTTTTTCATTATTCACTTTACCCAAGAAAACGTAATTCGCGCCATCATCAAATATTTCATCTTCACTTGTTCTTGATTTTTATTAAGCGTTTCCCGCTGGCTTTCATTCTGTTATATGAATATATACTGTTTACAAAAAAATTATTGATATATTACCATTAAGAATTAGATTGTTTTGTAAAATATTCTTATAATTCTTGATTTAAAAAAGGACTTCCAAATAATAAGTTTTAAGATTGAAGTAGAATTATCTTTTACTCTCTCCCAAGTGAATTTCCACTAAATCCATTTCTAGTGGATTTCTACTCAATAAAATAAACATGCTTGCCAAATTTCAAGTCTAAATCTAATAGATCAAAAACGAACTTTTTTTTATCAATAATCTCCAGTTCCCACATTTGAGAGTCGATTTCGGTAAGACCCTTTCAACAAAGCCATTCAATGCATACCAAATTTCATTTCCGTAGGTCTAGTAGTTCGAAAATGTGTATTTTTTTTATCAATACGCTGGAAAATATTGGGGGGCGCCCCCATAGGAGTCGATTTCCGTAACATACTTTCTTGGCGAGTTTCTATTCAACAAAAGTAACGTGCAAACTAAATTTCATTACGGTAAGAAGTAGTTCGATAACGAAATTTTATTAATAAATAAATCCCAGTAACTCCCCTTCTCCAATAGGAGTCAGTTTCCGTAAAATCCGTTCATAGCGGATTTATATTTTAAAAAAAAGGGGGAAAAACATGTCCACCAAATTTCAAGTTTGTAGGTCTTATAGTTCAAAAAAACAAAAAAAAACGGGAATATTTATCTCTAAAACCCTTTAAGCCCCAGCAACGCCACTTAGAGGTCCAAT
>BMAV01005850.1:243258-268308 GCA_019973955.1 Trichonephila inaurata madagascariensis | reverse complement strand
GTCCTTTTTTTTTTTTTTATAAATATTTTATTGTACACGATACAAATTGTGATTCCAGTGAATAATTTAATTAAGAGAAAGTAAACTTACCTACTTTCAAGAAACTTTTCAATTTTTCTTTGGTAATAAATAGTTTTGCCAGAATTTACGATTTTGTGATCTATGTGTCCCGCGCGACCACTTCCGGGTTATAAGTTTATATTCATTATTATCATACACTACTTACAACTTCCCTAAATGAGAAACAAACACATATAAGAGAGGGATCATAACTAACTGTACCAATAATTTAGGTCAAACAGATTATAAGCAAAACCAGATTACAGCTATAATGTGCAGTATTTCAAAAATAATCACAGTGATGAATTTTTTATGTTCCTAAATGTTTTTGATTCTGGGTCTGGGATGCGTTTTTTCTCTGAAAGAGTAGTAAAAATCACTCATCATGAGATTACAGCAAATCAAATAAAAGTTTTTTTATTTGGTTTTTTGGATCAAAGATAGCTAATTAGGTATTCAAGAAGTTTTTATTTTTGAGATGACCTATATCGCCTATAAATTATATCAGAGTAAAAGTGCAATTTTTGTTATGAGTGAAAGTATTTTGTTTTAATTCACATTCCAGTAAATTAATTATTTTTTAAATCTTTTATTTTCGATATGCTCGCGCGCCCCACAGTTTGAGAAACACTGCGTTAAGGTATCCGACTATGTTCGGAACCGTGATTTGCAAAAGCGCATAAATGGATATTTTTCATGATATTTAGTGTCACTTAGATTAGAATACATGCATAAAATTGTTTTATGGACACTATGACAAAAAAAATTATTTAAATGCAATATTTTGGCAAAAAATTAACTTAGAATAACCTTTTTTCCAAATGTTATTCTAATCTATAAATCTATTAACTGCATCTGAAATGAAGTAGCATCTGTGTTGAATGGTTCGTTGTTTTTGTGATCATGTACTTTTATTGGCTCAGAATATTTGACAAGATTCACTAAAAAGTGGTTCATTTTTTCTAATACCGTACTGAGATGATTTGAGTCGCGATACTGTTGATGTGTAGTTTTTCTTTATTTTAAGAAAGGAATTATACACTGGGGTCCAAATTTAAAGTTACAAACAGATTTTTGGCAATAAATCGAAATATGTATCACTCCTATTTTTAAAAGTGATGTCATATAGTGTAATTTAGGAAACAGTTTCAATTTTTGCGTCTAGTGTTTGTTTAGTAATTAAGAGGGTCATTTTTTAAAATTACGGAAGTGGAACTTGAAGTTGAAAATTGGGAGTTATCTGGAACTATTACCTAATATTCTTTGTTACGCAAACTGAGGGATTCCCAGTGGCGTAACGGAGAATATTAGGCTCACCAGCAAAGTCAGGTTTTGAGCCCCAAACCGGATCTTACAAGGGATTGAAAAACCATAATTTTTAGCTTCCTTGAATCCTGCTCTCTCCCCCTCCCCCTCCACGATGCGGTAGTTTCGGGGTTGTACGTTACGCCACAGGTGATTCGGCTTTTTTAAAGAGAACACAGCCTCAAAGATTGCAGTAAAATAACTGCACAAAATAATTTAAATGATGAATTGCGATGGAGAGCTGTTGGTAGGTTAGAAACTGGACAATCAAGGGGGGGGGGGAGTTGTTCCTTGTCTACTAGTGTCAAGTATAGTGGTCTCCAGATAATGGGAACAGTTTCTGACATCAGGTACGAGGACTGAATAAAGGGACAACCCGTGGGAAGTATAGCTATGGGATCTTAAATGCACAGTGCCATAGAGGTAAGATTGCTCTACAGCCGTCTCCAGATCTCGCTGCTGCGTCTAGAACAATGATAGAGACGACTAGTTGAGAAGTGCTTTCACACCCGAAAACCAGTGTTGTATGTTCTTCTAACGCAGTTTCATAAGACACTCCCTCTAGCTTGGAGCCGTCAAACACTCCTCTTCAATGACGAATCACAACACAGAACAAGAAGGGATTCTTGACGAGTTTTTATGTGGAAAACGTTATCAGCCTGCAAACATCAGATAAATCGATCGCTTTGACATCCTTGTTTGGAGAGATATAATGTTGAACACCACATCCTCCCTGCTGGTGGAATGACAATAGGTGAGAAACCCTATGTGTGACATTTTCGGGGAGTTGTATAGAAGGCCGATTCGTTTCTATGGATGATGACCCCACAGTGCTGTAATGGCAACGATTATATGAAAAAATACACTCGCCATAGGGTGTGGCCAGTGAGATCTTTATATCTCAATTTCATAAACCACTTGAAGATGCTCTAGAAAGAGTCATTGTATTTCGACAACCCCCTCCAAAGACCCTTCAGACGTTAAAATGGACTATTTTGGAAGAATGGGAATCGCTGCCACAATCATTGATCGATAGCCTCATTAAAAGTGTAAGAACACGTTAAGATACACGTACAGCTGAACACACTTCTTATTCGACGAACTATTCAGACATATCCTATTTTCACCAATGTCGTTCTCATTTGCATGTCAGTCTATATTAAACTCGGGTTGTCTTTTTTTTTCCCTCTGTTACCATTTTTTGCCTAACAGAATAACGTATTAGTACACCAAATTTCCATACATTAAAACAAATCTTTGCTTAAATATCTCATTTTTATGTCTGTAACTTAATTTTGGACACAGTATAATTTACTTCGAAAGCACAATCTACTCATTACACCAGCGTTTCTCAAACTGTGGGGCGCCCCCCCCCAGGGGTGTGATAACACTACGTGGGAAGCACGAGCATATTGAAATTTCGAAATAAAGGATTGTTTAATCATAATTATTAATTTAGTAAAAAGCAGTAAAACAAAATGCATTCTGAACTTTGAAAACTAACATAATACTTATTATACAACTTAAAACATTTATTAATTAAAAGTAACATATACAAAATTTAATACTTATATTGATAATTTGTACAATTTATAATTAAGGTCGATTTGTAGCTTTAGCGTCAAAGTACATTATTATAGCATTCAATACATAGTAATCTAATGGGGGGGGGGGGAATTCTGATTGAAAATTGGGTCACCAATATCGAAATTTTAAGAAGCATTGCATTACACTAATGTATATGTGCATTTTCTTGTAACAATACATTGAATGCATTATGATGTGAGGCATCATAGCAGAATCAGAAACATGAAACAGAATTTTTATAACCATGTGTCTTCCGATTCCTAATGGTTTTATGCCTATTTTGCATGAGAACAATTTTATTTCTTCCAAACATGATGCATAAGTACTTTTGAAAATTTCTTTTCGAAAGCCTTATTACACAAAAGCAAATCCCCATATTCACTATTCGTTTCGTCAAAAGTACCTTAACGAACGCGATCTAGCCAAACTGTGGACAACCGAAGCAATTCGAGCGGACTCGTATTTTATGCTGCTGTAATTTTCACATTCGAACACATGCGATCAACTTCTGGACTAGTTAAACTGACTACGATCCGTCGTCTTGATTTCATAAATTTATATAAAGTTTCTCCTTAATTTAGATTACTTATACTGTAAAAAAGTATTCTTTCATTTGCTATAGACATCAGCATTTGGAATGCATGTTTTGTATTAAAAAAATATTGAGATGAAAAACAATTAAGATTTCAGAAGCAAATAAGTGTTGAGTAAAACTTATACACAGCGATACAAATATCGAAAAAATTGGGTTGACCAATATCTTCTGGAATTCTACGACTAACGGAAAGTTATACTCGTATTTTTCTAGTTTTCTCCCTCCAACATCAGAAATAGGAGCTTCCAGAAGATACTGCGCTACGTGTCGTGCTAAAAGAGAGCAAAAGAAAAAGGAAAAGAAAAGAGAGTCGCTAAATATAATTGAAGTTTTAGACTATGTACTGTACTTTGCTTCCAAATATATCAGGTAAAAGAAAATTTTGAATAATTTTTTTTAATAAATATAATAATTATTTCTAGTGCAAAAGTGTAAATATATATTTTTACTGATAATTTTTTTTTTCGAAACCATTCGAAAAAAATTATAATAAAAGTCGATGTAAATGCAATATTGCAGTATTCGTCTCTAATCTGCAATGTAGATCTAAGACGAATTTAAAATCTCAAGGTTCTAAATTTAATTTAAAAAAAAGTTGGTTTTTATTTTTATTTTCAAAATAAGTCTGCGTTAAAGGGTGAAAGTAGCGATGACAAAGTGATTCGGCCAAAGTGCTGTTTTAGTTACCTAAATAACGAAGTTCCTTACAACAATCAGTTGAGGAAATGTTTGGGAGCAAAGCATCCTGATGTACTTTTCTTTAGGACCTTGTGCAAATACTTACCGCACTTGTGCTGTCTCCATTATAACATGTCAGTAGCCGATGATATTTCGGAAGCCAGCTTAATATCTTCGACTTGCCGCTCTGTCATACTTCATGACAGTTTGACAAGCCTGTCTTGGTATAAAGCGGTTCTTGAGACTTTCCTTCTTTATGTATCAGCCTGTCATCGTGGACCTCTCCCAACTCATGGCTAAATCTATTTCTGCTACTAAAATAGACTTTTGTAACGCTTTTTTTTTCCTTAAAAAAAATAGTACTAATTTCAAATAAATAAATAATGTACTTGACTGCATTAAATAAAATGTTTAATGATAACTATGGTGCTCCTTTTTTTTTTACAAGTGCTGTTAAGGCATCAGGTGTAGTGTTTGAAATGTGCAGTCTCAATTCAGATTCTAGGGTTTCCAGACGGTTTATGTTCTTATATTATTAAGACGTTTTTTTTCATTGGAGGCAATTCAAAGATCTAGTCTAGCATGGCATATTCTTCAATTTTTCCACGAGGCTTTTCAAAGTCTGTAAAAGAGGGAAACCTTAGTATTAAGTGAGGGATCTTTGCGGACCACATAGAAAGACGCTGGGCAACCCCGGGGTCCATGGACCACAGTTTAAGAACTGCTATTGTAGATAAAATCATTTTCTTGATGATTGCTGCTGTATCATTAAAGTTGTCAAACATTTTTTCAAATGTTTTTCCAAAGCAATCTCTGATATAATCACTGTCTGTGAGTGCTTTTCCCAGAGAAATCTAAGCTGTATTTGAAATATATTCCTGGATGAAACTCGGCTTCTGGTTTTGATGGCAACAGCTCTTCCTCACATTATCTCCCGGATATTTGCTGGACTACTAATAGTAACTATGTTTTGTAGATAAACGCATATCTTGATTTATTTCCGAACTTTTCAGGACAAATAAAGACATGTGGGAAGACTAACCAGATTTGAAAAAAAAAAATGAATGCGGACGTCTCAATCCATCCTTTCTTGAAGTAACGACTTTTTGAGTGTATATCTCTTGTTCCTTCCTAATGTTCCCAAATTTATGGAGGCAAATAAAAGTAAAAACTAGTAGAAATCTTTTTAAGAAGTGCCTTCCTATACCGACATTTTTACCAATAAATTGGTCTTTTCCTGTTTTAGAAATACAAATAAATTTTTTTTAATAGGGAATTCTACAGACAGGGAAACCCTTTTTAGCAGACAAAATTTTTTAATACGGTTTGATGAGCCGCGACCGTTTTTGGAAAAATCCGCCGTCTGCTCAAGGGTGAGGCAGCTGTGGTTAAGACTTGTGGCTGGAGTGTCATGAGTTCGAGCCTAGTAAAGATGAGTGATGCCCGTTAAATCTCTCAAGGCTCGAACGTCCTCCCGTTGGTGTGACGTGGAAGTTAGGAGAGGGGGGTACCCGCTCCGGTGTCGTCATCGCCACTTGACTATGATTTAAAATCACGAGGTTTGTCACCAAAAGCCCTCGTGCGGTTGAATAGCGCGACATTAATTTTACTCTCACTCACTCTCATTACAAATCAAATTTGCAAAGTAAAAACTACAACTTGAGAGGGAATATTCCCTTTTAATCCTCCGCACCCCTTTTGTTTCATCTTGTCAACATTTTTTTTTTTAACTTTATTATGCAGATCCCCTGTACACAGTATCGTGCATGTAACCATAATTGTTATAAAGTCAATAAAGTAGTCTCAATTACCTCGCATCGAAAGTTTTAAGACAAGATCTTAAACCAAGAAAATTCAAAATAAACAAGCTAATCATTTGTTAAGACCCATGGTGGTCAACACATTATACACCATCTTGCTATTACAAAGTAAAGTATTTTGTTTTCAAAATAAAAATCACTGATTTAATTTGAAGGGTATTTGGACTAGAATAAAAATCATTTTAATACAATTTTGTTCTCATTTCCAGGTTTTGCTTTCAGTTTCTTCCTTCACATATATCAAACCAATAAATTTGTTACTCAAAAAAAAAGTCTCAGCAAGCAAATATTACATTAGAAAAAGATCAACAAAATAATAATCAAAGTGAAATGAAAAAATACAAAAACTCCAAAGAAAGCAAAAAACATTTAACTTTTTATTCATGCTTAAGCTGTGTTTGCACAAACATACATACAATAAATAAAGTCATTGCACGGACAAACTAATCACTATGCATTTAACATATCACAAGTGTCCATGCTTCTTTGCCCCAAAAGAGATAAAAATTCACTACATTTATTTACAGGTGTGAATTTTTTTTTAGGCAAAAAATGTTTGGCATAGATTAAAATGCCATGAGTATTACACATACATTCATAAAGAATCATTCACATTCACTGAAAAGCAGTTGAGTACTTGAAAAGATGTTTGTAAAAACTCTTGTTTCTTGAAGAATTGACATATTTCATATTCTCAGCAAATTTCTGTCTCAAGTCAGCATCCACTTCAATTAGATTACTAGTTTTTAAATGATTTCATTTTGTTAACAGAATTTAAATACAACTGGACATATAAAACAAAGAGAACACTACAAAAATTAAATAATAAGTGAAAAATAAGTTTTGTTTCCAATGTTTCACTTATAAAGATAAGTTTTTCGTGAGAAAATGTATAATGGACACTAATTTCAAATAAAATATTTTGCAACTACCAGATATACCACAGACAGTATAATGTTGGACAGTTCTATTTTTAATGAAATTAAAACTAATGATGATTTATGCCATTACTGTAACATAATGAATCCAATTTAAAAAGATAAAAATACTGCACCTGAATATCAAATAATGATAAAATGATTAAAAGAGAAATATAAATATCAGTTAAAATAATAGAAGATACTTTGAAAATTATTACTGAAACAGGTGAATTAAATTATTTGTACGTTGGATATAACATTTACTACATAGTCAAAACTCATTTTCAACCTGCACAGGGTGGGTCAAATAAAAGAGGCCACTTTTATTTGCCTCACCCTGTATTTAAAAACTACAAATAATTTTCTTCAAATTTTGAAATGGGATATGTTTTGATCAATTTCTAAATACATATTATCCAGCAATCGGGTAAATTTTTTTTATAAGTAAAAATTATTACACTGTGCAATTTATCAAGAATAAAGGGGATATAATTTACCACACTCCAGTCAGCTAATCGATAGTCTTTTCTTTTGCCTAACATATACAGTAATCTAAGAACACCAACAGGTTCCAGAAATTAAAACCTTTCTCCAAGTCCTAAATTCATATTTCATTACTTCTAATCTATGATATTCTTCAACTCATTTCCTAAAACTAACCTGAAACAAACACACTATATTTCCTGTACACAAGAGCCTATTAAATGTGAATAGAATATAAGAGAGAGATCTGACTAGACTTGATTATTTCATACACCACGCTTTGATATTTAATGTGCACTTAATCAAATATTAGAAATTAAGATGAAATTGATCTGATACCATTGGAAATAGAAAAGAAATTGCAGAATGAAAGATATTTTTATAAACTGATTATATTTAGAGAAGGACACTTCACAATTACAAAGTTCTTATTTAGAAATTATTTTTTGTTTTGTTGAAACAATACGTAAATTACAATTTAAATCTTTGAAACAAGACTACTCCTAAATTTGGCAGATTTACCATCTTTCAAATTTAAATATTTTAAGATATTATTTACTTGAGAGAATATATTTCAGAACAATGGTGAATTTTAAAATGAAAAAATTGTATTAAAGTTTGTTATCCATTAGTCTAAAATAAAAAAATTTCTTAAGATAAATTCATACTTATATTATTGTATTGCGAAATGTTGTATATTCAAAGCTTTATCATACAAAGAGGGCAGAAAATGACATACTTTTATGAATAAGGACAATAAAGTAAAAATTAAGAATTTTATGTCCCAGAATAATTAGAATTCTCAAACAGTAAAAGCCTTTGGAATGAGGAAGATATTTATTTATCGCATTTCAGATACTTCCATTTAAGTTATTCCAATAAGCTGAAGAAAAGGCCTTCCATGCATTACAGGTTTGAAACATTGATCTATTCAGATATTGAGAAAATAATTATTCAAAAAATTTAATAAGAGTTTTAAAATAGCCAGACAGAACTTCTTCCTTTGCACTTCATTTATATTGAAAAAGCAACATGCTTAAAAGCATTGGGTATTTTATAGAGCAAATTCCATTTATACACTATCATTCATTTTATAAAAAATGATTATATAGTTTTTTACCTTTCTCTAACACTTTATTGCACACATATAAATATTCAGAAATTTATTTCAAAGTTACTCTATTCTGGCATACTCAGAAGAAGGGGGGGGGGGGCCAGTAACGATTCATGCTGCAAAACACTTATGAAGAAAAGGAACTAAAATAGTTTATCATAGCAAAAGAAAAAATACTCTAAAATAGGAAATATTTCCCCTTATTTTCAGATAAAGATAAAGAAATCTAGGAAACTTATAAATATGCATTTTAAAAGATTAAAACTACAAGTACGGAATTGCAGAAATAAAAATTCATAGTAGCAACCATTTTCTCTTTCAAACCGATGTCAGGATACAGGTAAATTGTAAGAATACATCTACATAAAATGAAAATTATAAAATTAATTTTTCATTTGAATTCACTCAAACCAAAATTTTCTCTCTGTTCTATTACTTTACAATAATAAATTAAATATCACATATCATTTTTGCATTTTTATCACTCGTTGCCACAACCATTGGGGGAACACAAGCTTCTAATAGGTTGTGCATACTTATAAAAAAGGAAAATGTAATTTTAATACACAAAAGAAAAAAAAGTCTGAAAGAAATGTTTTTTAAAAAGAAACATAAAATTTCTGACGGAAAAGTGAATTAAATTGACAAGATAAATGAAAATTGTGGCATTTAATAATGGAATAAGGGATTTATTACAAATATAAAATTCAAGAGTGAAACTTCATGTTAAAAAAATGCACGAGAATGTTTTAAATTCATTACATTCAACAACTTTTAATTATTATGAGTTTAATGTCCTTTTTCTACAGATAATTATTTTTTATAAATAATATTAAATTTTTAAAAGCAAACATTTAAAAAAGCTATTAGTTAAAAATTTTAAATAACATCACTTATGACTAAATATTAAATGCAATTATAAAACCTAGCAAATTTCAGATTATTATTATTATTATTTTTTTTTGTACTTTTTACTGAGTTATTTTGCATAGAAAAGTCATAAAATTTTCATTACCAATCGCAACTGATTAACACATATGCAAATTTGATTCTGACAAAACAATTACTATTTTTATGTATTATTCATATATATTATTCATAATTCATATTCACTTCATATTTTGATTAATCATAACTATTTTAGATCATATTCATACATTTTTTCAATGCTGATATTTAAAAAAAAAAATTTTGTAAAAGAAAATATATTTTTAATGAACATTTTGTAGGGGCAAAATATTCAAACTAAATGCTTTTCCCCAGTCTAACATCAAAAAATAAAAAAAAAATAAATCATACCAGAAAAACCAATCAATAAAATAAAACATCTTAAATTCACACTTCAGTAAAATCATGAAAAACCAAGCAATTATTGCCAAAGCATTAAAATGTATATTTCACATTATGTAATGAAATATAAAAACCAATTAGTTCACACAAAAGGATTCTATAAAACAACTATGTACACAATATTTTCAAATGACTTTAAAAGAGACACAAGAAAAATCAATGTTTTCTAACAAGACAGATCTTTAGCAACATTTACTTAATATATTTCTCAGTATCAAGCTATGGTAGAATCATAATTTTACACAAATATGCAACTACATTTATTACAGTTAAATATCCATCAGGAAGAAAACTTTAAAAAGAGGAGTGAGAAAATGCTTCAGAATGAAATAAGTTTGTAATAAAGAAATATAAAGGAAATTTTGAAATGGAAAAATTTAAATAATTTCAAGCAAAAATACTTTTGGTCAACTTGCAATGTATTCTAAACCTATTTACAGTTAAAGAACATATACAAAAGTTTAATCTTTTTCTGATTTTTTCTTATCTGTGGTCTTTTTAGTCAAATCGATTTTCTGGTCTTTTTTATAACATCCTTCCGAAGACATTTTAGTTTCAGGTTTTACTTCAACTTTAGATTTTGACAGTTTAATTTCAGCAGAAGATGTGAAAAGTTTATTTCCATTTGGCTTTTCATCTGCTTTTTTTGGATCTTCACTGGAGATTACAGGTTTTTCAATAGTTGCAATCTTTCGGCAAACAGTTGCTTTCTTAGAATCTTCTGCCACAGTGGATAGATTTGCAGTTGCAGCTTGTATACCAGAACTCTTCCCATCTTTACTTAAAGTAGCATTTTGCTTCAACTCTTTTTCAGAACTTTGCTTTGACTTTTCTGTAGATGATGGTGGTGGCTTAGGTGTTAGAATATTAGTTTCAGCAGTGTATGAATCTCCTTTACAGGTGGTATCATCTGGCATCAGCTTTTCATTTGACTTTATTTTACCAGTTTGATTTTTACACGGCCCTTGTTTTACATTATCTTTAAGTGTAATATGTTGGCTATTTTTAGCTTCATCAACAAAGTCTGAGACACATTTGTCTGAAGCAGTTGTTGAAAGTGACTTTTTATCACACGTAACTGAACTTGATGCTGGAATGGTATCAACAACAGAGCATTTAGAAGGCGAGATGGCACTGGAACTTTTTGGAAAAGAACCACCACTAGAACTTTTAGGGGAAATAGTAATGATAGAACTCTTTGGAGGAGAAACCCCACTAGAGCTTTTAGGTGAAGAAACATCACTAGATATTTTAGGAGGACAAATACCACCAGAGCTTTTGACATCAAAACTAAAATTTGTGGATGGAGTTGGTGATGACTCACTTCTCTCCCTTCTGCTACTCAAAGATTCATATGAAGAAGGTTCTTTGGCAGAGCCTTCCTCATCGGAATCAATGGACAGAGAACATCGAGTGATCTCTATATCAGGCGTACTAGCTGCCAAAGGTTTTGCAACTTCAGAGTCTTTCCGAGATTCTTGATCTGCAGCAAAAAGCTGTTGACTTAACAGGGACTTGACTGGTTTGTCACCTCTCCTGCGCATTTGTGAAACAGTTGAACGACTTACACGACTTTCTAATCTTAATTTAGGGGTGGAACACATTCCATCAGATTCCTGGAATGAATAAGAATCACAAGTAGCATCAGCCAAGTCACTCATGCTTTTACCAACACCAGACACTCCATAAGATCGCTGGGATGTCACACAAAATTTGGCAGAAGAGCTATGTGACAAGTAGTGTCCTCGTGGTGAAGGTGATGATGCAAGTGCTAAAGGTGATGCCTGGCCAGAGAAGGATTCTCGTTTAGCCTTTGCTTCTGCTGATTTGGGATGGAGGCGGTCAGGAGATAATGCTCTCCGGAGAAGGGGGGAACTTGGTTCTGCACTTTTTGGCCGCATGAATGATTTCTTTGCTGATGAACATATGGTTGCAGACAGTGGTAGAATTGAACTTGTTTTTAAGGTCTGTGGATTAGGTGGATGGTGGTGGACCATCGGGAATGCAAGAGGAGATGGCGATCGGGTGGGAGATGTCGACGTAATGGGCGAAGGGGATGGTGTGCGAGCCAAAGGTGACAGTGGTATGTGACCAACAGATTTTCTCCTGGGTGAATGGAATGTTTGGGTCAACTTGTGTTTTAAGCCATGGAGGGAACTTGGACGAGGAAAATGAGGAAGATGAGTTGAACTGGCAGGTGAATTAGGGACACTGGAGCTGGGAGAGCTACTCTGTGAAGAGTTACCCGTTGAATGTGGAGAATCTGACTGTGAACATAACCGAGCAGTTGGTGGTGATCGAGGACTCTTTGTTCTAGTAGGAGATGCAGGTAAGCTATCAGCAGCTGTCAGACTTCTCGTAAGAGACTGAAAACTTCGACTGAGAGTCAAAACTGGTGATGAACCAGAAACCGTTTGGTGAATTTCAGCACTAGCTCTCTTGCTGCTTAGTCGACGGAGAAGAGAAGCCCTACGTTTCTTATCAGAATGGCTGTCCCGTTTGACTTGAGCTGAGCGACGACGGCAGGAGTAAGGTCGTTTGGCCATCTTGATGGCTGACGGATTCCTTTTGCGACCACCAGACTTAATAGTTGTGCTGTCTAAAGGGATAGTTCTTATATTTATGCGATCACCACCTGAGAGTATCAGATGCAATACCTGGTGATGCAATAAACCTTGAATAGGTTCTCCATTGATATGAGTAATTAAATCACCTGGTCGTAAACCTGATTCAAAAGCTGGACTGTTGTTTTCCACAGCCTACGCAAAAGACAAATACATTAAAATTGAAAGATCAATAATTAGAAACCAATAAAGAAATATAAAATGAAAAATTATACAAATATTTAGTTCATAAATAAATATATCATTGATGATGGACGAGTTTCATTGGATAATTAATTATTTGGATCTCTCAAAAACACAAAACATAGCAAGTATAATATGACTATTTAGAAGGATGATAATTTTCCTTTTAACACTTCATGGTAAATTTTGAATAAATATTGCAGTAGTTTAATCTTTGTTACATAAACATTGAACTGACTAAAAAAATAAAATAAATAGTTCTAACATATTCTTATACAGGTAACTTACATAGCTCTATTAACTTTATGAAAAGAATCTTTCTAGCACAAAAATCCAATTTAATCCAATTTAGAATTTAATTCAATTCAAATTATTCCAAGCGTTAAATCTTACCATGATCAAATGATGAACAGTGTAAACATCAGAATCTCCATAATACACACGAATAGCCCTAACAGTAAAACCATATCCTCTTGCTCCTTTTCTGATGATAATAGGGGGTTTCAGTTGCGCAACAAGAGGACCTAATTCTCTGCTGGGGGAGGCATCTCTTGAACTTGTACTAGAACCACCAGGAGACCCAATGGGAGGAGGTCCAAATTCATCTGAAACCATTGCAAAATCTTCATTTGTCATCTACACTGCTATGTTCCATTCCAAGTAGGTAGATCACTTACATTCTAAAAATTCTGCTCTAGATGCTATTAAATTAATTTACAAAACTAATTGTAAATAATTGATACATTTTTCATATACTGCATGTAAAAAAAAATCATAATCCACATGTTCTGTAATAGCTAACTTTATCAAGAAGTAAGTTCTTATGTTACTCATTTTTACAAATTATAACTCAAGTCACCTTTTATTTTTTGGCATTTTTCTGATTTAAATGTTTTGAAGTTAAGCAATTGTAAAATTTAAACAAAAATATAACAATGAAATGCATATTTTTACTAATTCATACAATAATTTTAAGCTCTAGAATTTTGTTTTACTATCATTTTTATACTCCTACATATTTTAAAAAGACTTAAAAATGAAACATGTATAATTACTTCAATATATAATTCTAAATATTAAAAAAAATTAGACAAAATTTTAGCCATTTAAATTTAACCCAGCATATTAAAAGTTTACAAATTCAACATATGATACCCTTGGTACACATACTTAAAGAGGTCAGTACTACACAACCAACCTGTTGGAATTATGAGAGATAACCCAGAGACTGAAGCAGACTTGATAACTGAACGTGAACTTTGCTTGGTCATTGGCGAGATGGGAGGAATGAAGATACGTGACGTAGTAGTTGGTGGTTCATGGGCTTGTGGAGAGACCTTTGCATCAGTTTCCTCTACAGGGGACAACTCCTTGTGATCTTCTGTCATTACATCGCAGTCTGTACTGATGGAAAATCGAGGGAGGGTGTCCTTTGAGTGAGACAGCTTTGCAGGTGCAAAGTGCTTCTCACTCTCCAGGTTCAGCATGCTGGTGGACAAGGATTTACCATTACTAAAATGAAGGAGAAACTTTGTTAACCAACTCAAGACAGTCAAAAGCTCACTTTTTGGAAGTTATTTTGAAGTGATATACAATGGTTAGTTAAAAGCTACCAAGAGGTTCCAAAATTTTAACCCTTCCCCCCTCAAAAAAAAAATTAAAAAAGCTTTTTTCAAACCAGAGATTCCCAAACTTTTTTGTCTTACAGACCCCTAGCTATGTTTTTCAATTTGGAAAAGACCCTTGCTTACCTAAAATTAAATTTTTACAATTTTGTCAGCTTAAATGTCTTTTTGACAGCTGGTATAGAGCTACTTTAAAAGATTTAAATTTCTAACTGTAGTGAGGTATTATAGTGTTTAAAACTAAAAAAAAACATAAATTAAAACTTTATTAATACGTAAAATAACTGATTAACAAGCAAATGTTTATAATGGGAGGGATGAATCAGGTACTTCAATAACAGATTTCAATATTTGGCATTAATCTTTTCAGGTGTAACCCTAAATCTCCTCGGATAGTAGTGTCTAGTCTTTCTCACTTTTTTTTTATTATTATTATTTTGGAGATTGACAACCACATCGAAACTTCTCACTCGGAAGAGCAAAAAAAAAAAAAAACTCTCATGATACCCTATAATTCGGGATAAATAACAGGTATGTCTTTTTAAAGCTAAAATTGCTGAAATCTGTTTCTAAACTTTCTTTTAAGATCTCTGTTACTACCTATTCCAATCAGTTCCTCTTATAATATGACATGTTTTTTTTCCCTATGAGGTCATATTAGTTTATTGCCTACTGTGGTAATTACCATAGTCAAAGCATTCACAAATCTAGTTTCAAAATCTGAATAAAGGGCATTTAAATGTTGAATGTAGGTTAAAATATAATTTTCCTGGCAGATTGTCTGTGACCAATTGTGAAACTAGGAAAATTCATGACGTTCAACATTATTCTCCTTTTGCTTAATTCTGCCAAGAAACGCTGGTCTTTGTTTTAATAAAATTTATGCTGATACCTTGTAACTACAAATTAACCTCATTTAATTTAGTAAATAAATCTGTTAAATAGGTAAAATCTGTTTTCTATTTGATTAAATTTTCTTTTAAAATTAAAGTTATGATCTGGTTTAATAAGAGTCACTATTGTAGAGCCTCCAATTACACCTCATGGACCCCAAATTATTGCAGGTTGACATAGACCCTTGGCAGTAGATAAAGACACTTTGGGAATCACTATTCTAGACAAAAAATTCTAAAAACTATTTTCAACAGAATATGTTCAAAAAGGAAACTAGAAAAGAGGAAAGCATTTACATAAAAAAAGATCTACATATTCATGTGAAAAATATAATAAATTCTTTAATTCTTTTTCAGTTTGTTTGTTTAAAACACATTGAAGTCTTACATGATTCCTGAAATATACAAAAGAAATTTCACATAATCTTTTCATATATATTCTATTTTATTTACAATATTAATGCTAGGTTTGGAAGGAGGTATAAAACAAATTGAGAAATTGGAAAAGGTGGGAAGGAGAGAAATATCTGTTTAAAGGACAATTTAGGTTAAACAAGGAAAACATATCTTGCTTATCTTCTTGAACAATTGTTGTCAAAGTATTTTAATTTACATGAGATAATTTCTCAAATACAAAGTAAATTTGTTGTGTTTCTGTTATTTAATTTTCTTTTATCTGCTTTACGGCAAAAAAATACATCAATTCTAGACTTTTTTTAAAGGCTTTTTAAGAATTCACAACAGAATTTGAAGGTCATGCACATTAAATAATTTAAATATATGTATATTTTGTGCTCAGTAACAATTTAAATTCACATTAAAATTAGAAAAACATTCGATTTCATATTTTTGATTCATCAAATCTTAAAAGTGCATAAAATTATCAGTCATATCTAAAATGCCAAATGTAATATGACAGAATTTTTAAGTGCATGTACCTCTCACCTTTTCATTATAATTAAGACTTCCAGTGAATTATTGTTCCAGAAACAAAATCACATTATAACTTGGAATTTTAAAATGGGTTAGAGAACCAAGAAGTCTATTTTATTCAAGAGGAACTCTAATAGAAGAAGAAATTGTCAACGAAGAAAGGATATTCATTACTAAGTTACATACTTAAAAGAGAAATTTGAATTGAGAAATAAATTTTACAAGTATCCATGCAATTTAATAATGATTCATTGATCTCTTATAAATTAATCATTAAAATGAATAAATTTTATAATTAAGAAGTGTAAACATTTTATAATAAAACTTTATCACAAATATATTTAAAAATGTTATCTTACGCATCAAAAGGCAAGAAAACATCTTTTGTGCCAACATCTTCTGGAGTTTCAGCCAAGCTTCCCATTAGAGAATTTGGGCTCTCAGAATGATCAGATGTATTGGAATCTGATCTGCTAAAAGATTTTCGATATTCTTCCTTGGTATGCTGAAAAATCATATGTTTCATTAATTTTCAAAAAAAAAAAAATAATTAGTCTTTCAATTCTGATTTCTGCATAAATTTTTAAAAAATTAACTGGGAGGTAGTGAATTTTGCCAATTTTTATATTTGTATCTCTACTCTCTATTTAAACCTGATTAGTTCATTATTCTCCCAATATTTTTAGCATCATTCTGGACAATACTAAGTAAGGTATAAGCAATCTGATGCTCAAAACAGAATGCTTTGGAAAAATATGCTATATATATATATATATATATATATATATATATATTAAAGTTTTCTACAACTGAAAAACCATATAAATGTAGGATGGAACTAATAATCAAAATAAAGGGTGAATTGGTATACAGAAATTAAATTATTTGGCAAGTTATGAAATGAAACTTATGAAAAAAAAATTAATATGTATTAGAAGAAAAAACATTCAATACCAATATAAACACTATATGAAAAAGGTTATCTTCAATTAAAAGTGAAAGAAATCAGGAGAGAAAGCATTACATGAAATGAAGACATTTAAGATTAACTAGAAGTATAAAAGCTGTTAAAAAGGCTTATTAATCAGATTTTACAGTAAATTATTATGTTGCCAAATAAATGAAAAAAAAAAAAAATAACCAACTTGAAGCATGTGCTCTTCTTCCAATTCTCTTTCAACTCTTGAATAGACTTTTCTAAATTGAGGTGAGCATGATGAAAAACTGCTGAATAAAGAGCTTTCATCAGGATCATCTAGGTCTTCAGAATCTTCCAGTTCATGGCTATACCTATCTGTTCGAGCTGAAAAACATTGAACAAATCTAATAAATTACACGAAATAGTTATGTTTTAATATAATATTTTATATAATGAACTTATTTATGTTATATTACAATCTCACAAAAACATCTACTTTCTTTAAATGATCAAAGAAATGAAATGAAAATAAAATCTTGATACTTTCTCAGAAATAAATAGATAAAATGAAACAAAATTAAAAACTGAAGAATTATTTCTGCAGTTTAGAAGCTTTAGTTTTTCAGCCTAGGAATCCAAATTATACATATAATTTACAATTTGGATACATTATTTATTTAACATGATTTGTCATGAATATTGAAAATTAACAATTTATAAGACCACAAGTAGTAAAATAAAATACATAAAACAATATAGATTCCAAAGCATTTATAGAAAAAAATCAAAAATTCTAAAGTTTATAATCACACAGCTAACCAAATTTTCCAAATTTATACTATTAACAAATGCTATTTATTGATTATTGGGATAAAGGGCTGGATACAAACATTGGGATAAATACATACAATCATAAATTATGATAGGTTTTCAACAACTTCATCCATTCATAATAATAGCACCTGGTATAAGCCAGAATTTTTTTTTTTGGGGGGGGGGGTCCCCATGGTCCCTAATAATCAATAAACACCCAAATCTCTTCCTTAATAATTTATAACAAAAAATAACAATATAAACAACAAATCTAACAAAAAAATACATGAACTGAAATTATTTGCTAAAGTTATGAAATATTCATTTGATATTTTACAACCATTAATTATATCACCTTTTCAAAAAAGTTAATTATTAAAAATTAGATACATAAATTATAGATAAGATTTTAAAGGAAAAAAAATCTATATACTTAATACTTTACCACAAATAAACACACGCATATGTAATAAATGCTTCAACTGAAAGCAAACAAACAAGTATTTGAAAAAAAAAACCAAGTTCAAAATACAATTTAGCCACAATTTTTATCAGAAAAATTAAACAGTACTTTTGTGAAAAGAAGTTTAAATATCAGCTACTTGAGGTGTGAACAATATACAAAAATTTAAAAAATAGAAATCCTTACTGTCAAAGTAACTGGTATCATCTTCTGAATCAAGTTGAGGAACAAATTCTGCCTTTTGCCTCAAAATAGAATTCCAATCGATTTCATCAAAGAATTGATGTTCTTTCACTTCATGTGCTCCCCCAGTACCTAATCGATCCCGTGGATTTTGTTGAAGCAGGCAAGATATCAGATCTTTAGCATCATCAGTTGCAGGCCATTCATTATTAGCAGGCCATTCAATTTCATCTATTTTTCAGAAAATATATACTAAATATTATCACTCTGATCTTTTTCTGCAACTTATGTATCATTACAATTAATTAAACTCCATAATTCTAAGCCATAGAAACTGCATGATTTGTCAGTAAAGCGCTTAGAAATCTTGTTAAAATTCATGTTACTTCCAGTCCATGTATAAGTTTTAAATGCATGCTATTGTAAATTACACACATAAAGATAAAATTTTAATCATTCAACACATTGATTAAAACTACAATAATGTGAAATATGTAGTACTGTTGTTAAAAATAAATTTTAAATTAAAAAAAAAATCTGTCATATTATTCTACATATATCAGCTTACTTCATAACTTATATATTAGGTATCTTGACTAAAAGTATCTGTTGTTGTTGTTACTTATGCCACCTGATCGACAGTAACATCAAAACAAGGTCCACAAAACTAATCGTGGCAAGGGGCTAGATTTTTACGCCTGTCGTTAGCCTTTGCTTTGAGCACCACGCAGGTGACAGTACAATTTTGCTCGACTTGACCTCAATTTTGAGGGAGAACACCCTAGGGATGGTCAGGGACCTCCCACCTCTCTTCCCCTTCCACAAATATCTCGAGAGGACTATTTAGAGTTCCCCCATGCCACAAAGGCACTATACATTTGCAAACATCCCTGCCTTTGCTGGGATTTGAACCCAGGCTCTACAGCACAGCAGTGAGCGTCACAAACCACTATACCGGATGGGCGGCACTAAAAGTATCTAAAAGTTATAGTTTACAATTACAAAACTAACTATTAGAAAATAAAAGACAGCTTCCCTATGGATTATAAATCCTTTGTGCACGAGAGTTAACTTTTTTTTTTGCATCAGACAGTTTAAGTGTACATGCATACAGTACGCAATTTGTTAGATATGCAAATAAATTAATTGGCTCTTGAGATATAAATTCAGTGTTTGTTTTTTATTTCCAGCTGAAGAATAATGTGTTTTATTTTGTGTATTGTGATTAATTATCACATATACATTTTTTTAAAATTAGAAGTTGCTCTCTCTGCAAAGAAAGCCATATATTTGCAAACTGTCTCAAAGTTCATCCTTAAAATCTTTAATTATAATTTCCTAAAGTATCTGCTCAAAAAAATATGCTCAGAAATACAACAATTAGTTATATTCCCAGCACGCTTCCACAGTGAACTCACCAGTCATGGAATCTATATTAAAAAATATTTTATCAAAGAAAAAGGCTTCTTTATACAAATGATTTTGTTTAAAAACAAATATTTCTTCGAATTTAAATATTGTAATAACTTTTGAATAAATTTATATTTAATATCTATATGTTTAGTTTTACAATTTTCAACATTATTTTTCAAAAAATGAATTGCTGCTTTATTGTTATAGTATACAATTCAGAACTTTTGAAATAAATTAAATCAAGTTTCATGAAAATTCTTGAATAACAAACACACAGTTTGCACTTTTGTTTAAAGCTACAAATTCAAATCCATTGAACTTATGTAATATTTTTGTCTATAGAGGTAACTAGAATCTGAATACATATTCTTCTGATTGTTGCATTCACAAAGGAACTTAGTTTGCTTCATCTGCAGAATCTGAACTAGTGGACTAGTGAGTTTGAACCTCACTAGTTCAAAATAAGGATTCAATGTCATGGGTTTAAAATTAAACTGGTATGAATCAAAAGCTTTTCTTTAATGCAATACTTAACAGCATCTCAGTCGTTCTTTACTAGGAGGATAACGTAACATAGTATTACTTTTTTTGTTCTCTTGTCCAAGTTGAAATCTAACAATGAGGAAATTTCTGATACATTAGTTTGCTTTTTTTCATCCTTAAATTTTGAAATCATTAAGAATTTTATTTTCAATTCTACTCCTTCATAATTTCTAATTAACATTTTTTAAAAATATTTAAGCATTTTTCTTATTCCTAAGTAAAATTTTAAATTGGTTTTATTGAAGTAATAATGTGCAATTTTTCTCTTGTGTACTTTCCTGCAATCACCCTTTTCCTGGGCTATTAGGTTTATTAATAATTTTACAGTAGTTTCTAAGAAAAAGAAAAGAATTTTCAATTTCACTTTAGAGGCCCCCCCCCCCCCCTTTACTTCTGGGTATGCAGATTTCTCTGTACACCCTATTATATTTTTATTTTAAATATTAAAAATTACTTTTAGTGGCATAAAAAATTTTCAACTATTTCTTTTTCTTTTTCAGCCCATTAATATAAGCAGATGCAGGGCAAAATTCAAGCGCTAAATAAATGTTTCGCCCTAATCTTAGCCCTTAGTCTAAAAGTATGCTAATGTAATAATGTATCCATTCAACTGTGATCTATATTGTCTTGTTATACATCTATATACTTAGCTTAAAATTAGATTTGTGGCAATTTAGTGTGCCTATATGATGCATATTTTTGTACTTTTTTTTTTTTATTGAACAGATTTAATTGTTGTAAATAATTATTTTATTTATAATTTGTTTTACTTTTATTTTATTAAACATTTGATACGTAGCAAACCTCACAATTAAGCAGATTTCATATAAAATTATTTTAAAAAGTAAATAAAAGAATGGTTCACAAAAAAATTACTTGAACTCTTCACAACTTGCTCTTGAACTCCACAAAACTACTTAAAATCTTGTTTAAAAAGAGATGCTTCTGTTAAATGGAACACAATCTCAATATGAAATTAAGATTACAGAGTATACTTACCATTAATAACATGAGCAAAAAGTTCCTCAGGAGTCTCACCAAAAAATGGAACACATCCCACCAAAAACTCATAAAGAATAATTCCCATTGACCACCAATCCACAGGTTTGCCTAAAATTCAAATTTCTTTAAAATATTGCATAATCCTTTATATATTTATTATTATGTACTTGAAATTCATTGTTAAATTAATCAGCTCATCTTATACATGAAATTAAAAAAAAAAATTTTAAAAAGCAAAGAAAATTCAGTAAACTAAAAAAGCATCACATTTATTTTAAAAATAAAAAAAAGACTTGAAACATATAAATCTAGAAGTTTAAAGATCAAAATTCATTCTTATTAAAACATTTAAAGGCATGGAATCCACTCAAAATATGTTGATTCACTTAGAATTTGTAATGAAATTCACACAAAATGATAAGAGTCAATTTTCATTATAAGAACCAACCATTTTTTTTTAAAAAATAAGAATTTTTAAATTAATAACAAAAAAGAATATTTGGCAATTTCTCTCCAGATTACACAACTTATGTATATCCATATAAGTTTTTAAATAAAGTTAATTATAATGTGAACTAATTCTACACGTCTTACCATATCCTTGTCTTAGAATGACTTCAGGAGCTATATACTCAGGTGTTCCATACACTTGTTTGTCTGTAAATTGTTTTGTTTCTCTATCAACATATCCTTCATACAAGTTTGTAGCCACTGAAAGATGCAATTTTTAATATAGATCTAATTTCTGTTCATATTCTTAAAAAAATATTTAAATTACAAAATTTGACCAAAGTATCATATTAATTAAAGTCAAGCACATCACATTTAGAAAAATATTATTCTAATTTTTAAAAAAAGAGAAAGAAAGAGTTGAATATATTACAAGTTCTGGAATGAAAGAAACATCCCCTTCACATGCAATTTATTTTTAAATATAGAGGATTCAATGCCTTAATATAGCAGGTAACAGCTATTATCAAGCAAAATGTCCTGAAATACATAAATTTAACAATTTTGTCACAGATTAAAAATTACAAATTTTTAAACTGAAGCATATTATTCTTATACAATATTTTTAGACCATTATTAAATTCACTGAATTTTGGATCAAAGAAATTTCAGAATACTTCAATAGAAATCTATTTAGTGAATGTCTAAGAGCTGATTTTTAATAATAGGAGTAAAAAAACTAGAACAAAAAATACGGAATTAAAAAATATCGTCATTAAACAAGTACAATAAATGAAGATCACAGCAGATGATCTCAATTTGAGGCTTCTATTAATGTCACCTAAAATGTGCATAATAGGACACAGAAGAAATAACAACAGAGATTACAGCTTTTTCACACATTAAAATGTCCTAGAAATCAAATACAAAGCAAAGGAATATTCTAGAACTGAGAAAACAAATGACAAATAACTTTTTTCAATTAATTAAGTGGCTTTTGTTCAAAGTACCTTATTTGTAGACAGATACCATAAGTTGAAATTACTACAGCAGAGAAAATAAGCTTCGCTAAAATATTTTTTCAAAGTTCAAGCATTAATGGGCCTTTTGATAGATTACTATTGGGTGTAAGGGAAAGTTCTGTCATTTTGTTTAAAGAAAAAAATTTTTTTTTCACTTTTCATTTAAAATTAAATGTTCTTTGTTAGTTACAACTGTCTGCTAGCGTTCTGGCCCCCTGGAAAAGAAGTTTTCTGTTTTGGAGACAAAGTATTCTTCCACTGCCATTTGGACACCCTCATAATTTATGCATTTATTTCCATCAAGAAAGTTTTACAGAGACCTGAACAGATGACAGTCAAATGGTGTAACACCAGGAGTATATGTTGGCTGAGGTAAAGTTTCCTAACCCAAATCTGCAATTTTTTATGCAGTGTCTCTTGTCACGTGTAGTCTAGCATTATTATGATGAAGAGTCCCACGCTTTCTGTTGGCCAAAGATGGACATTTATGTTGAATTCTTTATTCAAAACTTCAAGTTGAGAACAGGACCAACCATTTCATTTTCTTTCAGTAACTCATAGAGCACTACACCTTAGCTGTCTCACCAACAACACAACATAACCTTCTTCTGTTAATTTGAATAGTGTCTAAATAAAAAGATCACAAATTCAGTTTTTAGTATACTTTAATTTGAGGAAAATTCAAACTTTAACAAATGATTTCATAATTTAATGAGAGCAATAAAAAAAATGACCATTCGGTTGATATTAATATAAAAAAGGTGATTACTTGTTCTCCTATTAGGAAAAAAATGTGAATGCATCATAAATGGAACACTGACATGTAAAGCAATCATTTTGAATGCAGTAAAGTTACTTTGATTATAGTACATAGTAAAAAGGAGACAATTTTCTGAATGCTAAGATTTCCAGTAAGTGTCGACACACAATACTGTGTTCATGACTCTCAATTTCCCTGCATATCCCTCCCTCTTTTATACATTCCCAATGGATCTTAAAATGAATACTCATAGCTGCTGCTGAAAAGCACATGTTTATTAATAATTAGATTTTCCTTATAACTCCTTTGTAGAGGCACATATATTGGAGAATCATATATTAAAAATTCCCTGGTCACCAGTGACAATGCATAATGCTGATCAGATGCATCGTTAAAATCCACATTCAAGCTAGGAAAAGTACTGAATTATTTTTATACGCCATCAAATGATGAAGATTGTAAATATTTGTTAACTCACTCCAAAAGAAAGTGGATGTTTGACTGATGAGGAAGATATAAATGAAGATATCATTGAAGCCATTTTGTCAGCAGTTTTTTGTGAGAAAATTGAAATTTCCATAAATATTGACGATGAGGTTATATTTCATGGAACAATATTTGAAATGACAGACAAGTGTACATTTGCCATTGACAAGATGATTCAGAATAACTACAGCATCTAATTATTCAACAAATAAGTCTGTCACTGAAACCAAAAGATTTTGTTATGCACACACAGAAAATTGATATTTCTCAACCAATTATAAAAATGTGCAATAAGGGAGAAGCAGTTGATTTGCTGGACAAACTTCTTAGATCATATCCAACTCTGTTTAGAAGCAAAAAATGGTATCAGAATCTATTTAACAATGTGATTATTGTTAATAAATGAATTTTATATTCCCATTAAGAACAAAAATACAGAAGCAGAGCAATCACACCTCAATTTCTGTACAGCAAAAACTTTGTGCTTGCTTTGCAGGAAACTAAAAACCCATTTTATTACTGGACCTCAAGCAAATTGCTTTATATCTTTAGATACACATATTTCCTTGTGCCTTCATCATAAGGACATTGTGATGTATATTAGAAGAATACTGAAAAGGAGATTTTTAAGTTTGGGGAAAGATTGCACAGAAAAGGCATTCCTGATTATCATTGACAACAGAAAAAAATCTTGGAAGATTAAAACCCAAATCAATAACATTTTTTGTCCTTATTTCTTGTTTTAAAGAATTTTGGTGAATTTTTTTCCATATATTCTTGAGCTTTTCATCCATGATTATAGTTCTGTAATTTTTTACAATTATTT
>BMAV01005850.1:177045-238258 GCA_019973955.1 Trichonephila inaurata madagascariensis | reverse complement strand
TTTTTTAAATGTAAATGTTTTTTCTGGCAAACACTTGAAAAAGAGTCTGGTTTCATCCGTGTTGAAAATGTTACATGGTTCGTACTCCTTTATTAGATCCGAAAGCGAGTTCTGCCACTTAGAACAAACGTTAATGTCGACACTTGAGCTTTCCCGCACATTTTTTTGAAGACTATCCCATTCCTTTTCTTAAAATTTGTAAGCCATCCCTCGCTAGCCGAAAACTCAATTCCTAATTCTTTGGCGAATGCTTTAGCCATTTCCTTCAATAAAGAGCCACCCATCGGAATATTCTGTCCTCGACACTGTCTCATCCATGAAACTAAACACTGTTCAAGACGTGGAAAATTACCTTTACTAACGCGTTTTTTCATTCTACTTGAAGATGCACTTAAGATTTTCTCTTTATTCTTCAGAATAGTGGAGAGCGAGCTCAGTGGGATTTCAAATGCTTTGGCTACATCGACCTTCCTCTCACCTTCTTCAACTGATTCTATCACCTTTTGCTTTTCAGAAATTGTTAAACACTTGCACTTTTTAAAAAAAGATATGTCGTTCCTTTTGCGTAATAAGTCAACACTGAGGTGAGGTGTAAAGTAGTGGCCCAAGGTTTATCGAAATTAACAGGTAGGAAACATAAATCACCACAACTTTAGTAAAATAATATTTTTAATTTAAAATTTGGAATCTAAAATGAACACAAGGCGTATTCACAGTTCACACTCAGCTACGGGGTATACTTAATAGCAGAGGTCAACAACTATGGCACGTGGAGCAATTCTTAGTGGCACATTACCGCTCTTTTTTAAAAAAAATAATAGAATAAAGTTAAATCCCTGTCTCTCCAGTCTTTGACTCGTACATTTTTATATAAAGGTTTTATTTCTTGCTTTCAATTCTCTGCCATAAAACGATTCTGCTGAATTATCTTGGATGTAGTTTGAGTGCTTTATTTTTTTAAAAAAAACATCTGTTTAAATGCGACTCATCATTAGTAATAAATACTCAAAGCAAATCAAAATTAGTGTGCAATACTTGTAAAAAGAAGCATCACTCATTACTGCACAGTGAATAAAAAAGAAAGCAGTTATCCATCTAAAGCTTGGGTATCATCGGAAAAAGAAAAAACAGATGGCTTAGGAATAAATCAAAATTCTGCTTAGCAAATACCGGAAATATAATAAACAAAGTAGTTATTCTATCAACATGGTTAATTTGGACTGAAAATAAGTTCAGTAAAAAAACTGCTTGTGGGATAATTAAGTACAGGAAGTGAATCTAACTTCATAATATTGAAGGTTTGAATTATCGAGAGTTTTATAGGATAACTTTGAATTATCGCGTGTTGTAGTCTGGCCAACCACAAATTTTACTTCGAAATATTGAGAGTACCAAAACGTATGGTTTTAGTTCGAAATATCAAGAGTTTTTCTAGGGGCTGAGGATATACTTCGAATTAGCAAGAGGTTCATATTATCGAAAGTTCGAATTATCGAGAGTCGACTGTATTTGTATTTTCAAAATTGTCAATCTAAATACAGCTTTACTTTCCATTCAGTTCAGCATATTAGTTTAATTCAAACTAAAACAAAACAATAAAAAACATTTTTAATAAGTTTTTAAAACTGACTAATATTTCAATCTGAACTTATCTGAAAATTGCAGGTTTTTTTTATTTAAAACAAGTATCTGATTCTTAAAGAAATATGACTATTTCTTTTAAAAAATCATGCTCACTGATCAGCACTTCAAAAAGAAAATTTAAAAAATGAAACTATTCTCCTTATAACATTTAAGGTGCAGGAAATATTTTGCTTGGAAAAAAAACTTGGAATGAAATTGTTTTTAAAAAGTTAATATTAAAATATATATAAGTAAATAAGAAATAGATTTAATTATCTTTTTATTTATACTTTTGAAAGAATTAAAATAATTTTAAGATAAATTTAAAAACTTACAGTTCATTAGACCAACTTTAGATAATCCAAAATCGGTAAGTTTGATATGTCCCATTGCTGTTATTAACAAACTGAAATAAATAAATAAAAGTAAATAAAATTAACAAAAACATGAACTTACACATTTTTTTCAAAAAAAAAAAATTAAACATAACATATGCATGCAAAATAAAAGAAAAGAAAAAAACCTTGATATATTTATTTCATTTGAAAATGGAAATTAATTACAGCAAAGCATTGTTTGTTGAAGTAAATGATTAAATTTTGACGTTTTATGAAAAGAAAAATATTGAAACAAATTTTGCTTTCAAGACCGACAGAGCATTTTTCCTATTTTGCTAGCCTTGTGGATTCTCAGTCAGTGCACTCTCTGCTCCTTACACAATAGAGGTGGAGGAAGCAAGAAAAAAATTTCATGAATGCAGTGCGGATTGGACTATTGTCTACCAATGGATCCCTAGCCATTGTGGCATCCCAGGCAATGAAAAGGTGGACTTTCTGGCTTGTCATGCAGCCAGTCTTTTTCAAATATCTCCAGATCCATGAGAAAATACATTTACCAAATTTAAGAGAATGATGCTAGTGGGAAGATCTGGGAGGCCCTGCTCCACAGTCCAGTCCCAATGAATCTTCCTAAACAAATCTTCTTTGCTATTTTTAGAACTTTGACTGGTCAGGACTTTCTTCAAGAACACCTACACTCAATTGGAGTGAAAAACACTCCCGACTGCCCTCAGTGTTTTAAAGGAGAGGCTATGAATTTTATTCATTAAACAGTTTGTGCTTTCCTGGCCAACACAAATTTCAACTTTTCTCCTGAAGACAATTCTTGCAAAGGCTAGTTTGTATGGGGCTGCTCAAAGGAAAACGGCCTATACAGCATCTTCCTTAATGTAATTTAAAAAATATATATATTTGGCTAGCAATTACAACCTGATTTTTTTCCAATATATACATGAAAAAAAATTCAAAAAATGTTTAACTTTAAATCACATTTTATTAAAAATTGGTGATATAATTTACCAAATTAAAAAATTTTTAATGCATTATGCATAACATTAACATTTCATTTTAATATAAATTAAGAAAACTTCATGAACACATACTTATCCGGCTTCAAATCTCTATGTACAATTCCATAGCTATGCAAATATTCCACAGCCAAAACTGTTTCTGCAAAATAAAAACGAGCAAGATCTACAGGAAGTGGTCCCATATTCTTTAAAAGAGTTGCACAATCACCACCTTCAACATATTCCATAACCATGCATAGATGTTTCTGTGGAGTATAATCAAAGCGAAATTAATGCATAATTAAATCTCCTAAAAGCATACACAAAAACTGTCACTTATTACAATTTATTATATAAACAAGTTAGAATAATTCTTACAATTTTTTTTATCAGGGTTTAGTTTTGAATTAAAACTGCTCTAAAGCAATACAAAGGTTATTGGTGACATATCAATTTTATTTAATCTACAGAATCTTTATTATTTCACAGAAGACACAAGCAAATTTAAGATTTAAATGTATAGTTGAATTTGAATAGTACAATATTCAGAACTACAGTTAATCAGTAACCATAACTCACAGTAATAAATATTTAATAAATTATATTTATCAGCAGCTTTATGAATTTTTATAAGAAATGCACACAATCAATTTTTTTTTTTTTTAATTTTATTTTAAAACTGAAGTCATATAGTTTCAGAAACCCCTTTAATTTTTAAAACTATAATGAAAAATATCCATCAAATTTTAATAATATACAAGAAAGTTGAGTAAGACAACAAACTGAATTTTTAATGAAAATTAAACAAGCCTATAATAATGCAAGATTTACTATGCACCCTTGTGTTGCCACATCACCCGATACTTCAAACAACCAGCTAATCCTGATATGCCAAAAGTTTGATAACTGCTTGGTAAGGGATATTGACACAATGTGTGTGTGTGTGCATTTTATTATTATTATTATTATTATTATTATATTCATAAAATGCTACACAAAACATGTTTAGAGATCTATCTTTTTCTAGTTTTTGTTGATATTCTTTAAAGTTCTAAAATGAAAATGGTTTTGTGAGGTAAGACAACATATGACAAGATAACGAGCACCTCTTTATTAAATCAAGAATCTAATTTTACCTCACTATCACAGACTACACTGTTTTATTTTATTTGCAGTACTGTAACTACTAACATATAGTTGAGAAATTTTTCAACTGGTACTTCCCTAATGGGGCTTTTTAGCTACTAAAATATACCTCCAATTTATCAATGCAAGGATGTCCATTAATCCTTGTAAGACAGGCATGCCATATATTAATAGGTTGCTAATGTCATTTCATAGCAAAGTATATCATATGAATTACTATTTGACTGAGAATGGATGTATCATATATGAATTTTTAGATTGAATATTTATATAATTAGTATTTAGAGCATTTCTTGTATTTTTGTAGTTCTATGTCTTTTAAATGGAACTTTCCCCAGACTGAAAAATGCACCTTCAAGTTGTTGTAGTATTTATTTTTTATTTATGGAATTTTGTTTCCGAATGAAAGATAGAAGCAAATGGAGATGATAAATATTAATAAAGGGAATTTGCTTCTTAATTGCTTCAACTGATACAAACACATGCACATGTCCTCCATGCTTCTCAAACTTTTAGATACTTGATAGAGGTTCTATGGTTTTAAAAGTTTTTTATTTGTTCCTGTTAAGAGTTTGGCTAGCATTCTGATGAATATTTTGAGCATCATTTAGCAAAATATTTTTGTACTTCAAATTGCAAAATGAAAACAGTATGTAGCAAAAGAAGAGTATACAATAGTAAATGTTTCAGAAGAATTAGAAGGTGACAGTTATAACAACTTTAACATGGAAATATTAACACATAAAGGAATTGCAGTACATGGGTTTTCTACATCTCACAACATTACCAATACATACATTTGGAACTAAGACACTTCAAAATATAAAACCATTTGATATTGTAATAGCATAAAATATTCATGCTGTCACTTCTATCAAAGGAATTTTTTTTTTTTATTTAAATAATTTTTTAAGATGATTTGCGTTGTAAAAGTAACCGCAAAAGCAACAGACAGTTTTCTGCAAAAAGCATCTAAGGCACCACATCTTCAAAACTGGTGATTTTTCAAGACATGACACAGGAACAAATGTGTTTTGTTGTTGGTTGATTATTTGATGGGAATAATTAAAAAACAGCAGCAAAAATATCATTCTAATCTTGTGACATGTGTAATGCAGTTCTACTTTTCAAAGTTTTGCCTTCTTGCAAAGTTTTCATTATTCTCATGCTTTTTTTTAATGCAAGATTAATAAATTTTTCATTAATGCACTGTGTGAAATAAAATCTAAGATTGTTTGAATGCTTTCTTTTTTCTTGCTCAAATATTTACTTGAAATAAAAAAAATCACTTATGTAAAATTCATTATTTTATGCAGTTTTTAAAGAAAATATAACAAGTGTTAAAAGAATTCATGATTCAAATTGAATTCGTTTTGAAAATTAAGCTTATTAGCAGCACAAATTGCCATTCCCGCAAGACAATGCATTTTGTTAGTATAATGTCCCAAGAGAGCAGTATATTACAAAAAGATAAAGGAATTCACAGACATGGAAATTGAGCTGTTCAATAGCTCTAATTTTACAAAGATTTTTCTCCCCTCCCCTTGGAATGAAACTGAAATCCCTCTATCAAATGATAAAATAGATCTGATCTGCCTATATCTAGAGCAGTTCATTTCTCTTATTTGGTCCTCTCTCTTTAAATCTTCCACTGCTTTCTACCATTTTGAAGTTTTTGAGTATTCGTCATTTTACTTGACCCCCCATCATCATTTTATCATTTTCCTGGCTGTGCAGGTAAAATGACCTTCTTTTAAAATGAAATTTTTTATCTTAGTTTTGAGAAATAATAAATTTTAAAAAAAATATTAGTTTAAACTAAAGAGTTGCAAGGAATAATCCTCATGAAACAAATATTAAGGTCAGGAAAAATCACCAAAACTTAAGTTCATGATCTTTTACCAGACTCTTTCCTTTATTTATTCAGCATTTTACTGAACATATGGCTATTCATATCAAATGTTAGTAATTTTACATTTATATCAAATACAAACTATTTGAATTTCAAATTTAATGACAATAAAACTACTAAAACTTTAACTCAAAATTAAGAACCTTTAAACAACCACATTATTTTTTATATATATATTACTTAACAATTAATTCACATAATACAAACAATATTTTATAAACTTTTAATTAAAAAAAGAACTAAATAATTTATTTTTTAGTGATTTTAAATAACATTGGAATCTAAAAAATCTTAACAGCAGACAAAAAGAAATTTTATATGAAATCAAGAAGTCTTTTTTAAGAAACAAAGGTATTGATTCCTTTATATAATTAATATTAATTCATTTTCAAAATTGATAAAAATATGTAACAAGAAAATATAACATAAGTATATGTGAAATATAATAATATAAAATTAAAGATTAACTTTAAATGAATGCTATAAGAAAATGGAAATAAAAGGTACATACTTTTGTTTCAAAACTACAAAACATGCTCACAACAAATGGGTTGTCAGTGAAGCTCATAATATCTCGCTCAGCAAATGCTTGTTCAACTTGGTTTCTCAACATCAGATTATGTTTGCTTATTTTTTTCATAGCAAACCTCAATCTTGACTTGATATGACGAACTAAATAAACAGCTCTAAATATAAAAAAATTATAAATAATGAAAGATACAAGGAAACATTCTAAGGAATTTGAATTCATCATTTAAGCAAACAAAATCAAAATTGAATAGGAAAATATTTCATTAGTTGTGTTCTCAAGGTAAACCATAATAACTTCATCTAATGGAATTACTATTCATCTAAATAAATAAAAATGCAAATGTATGTTTGTGCAGAACCGCTTATTTCCAAAAGTTCTTCACAGATTCCTCTGAAATTTTGACATAATGTTGCATTTGAATCCAGACATGTTTTTATATACTTATTATATCGTAATTCACTCTAAATTTTTTTAAATTTAATTTTTAAGTGATTTTTTTGGTGCTATGATATCACACCTCTCTCTCTCTGAAGGCAAAAATTTATACTTTACACAGTCTCTTCAGGATTATTACCTATTTTTACTAAAGTTTGTTAATTGCCATATTTATCCATTTTTTTTCTTTGATAGCTAATTACCAATTATTTTTTGAATAAGTCACTGCTTAAAAAAATCATTCTTTCAATAACTCAAATTTTGTTTTGTAGTTTTGGCAACATTTTAATAGTATTATTGCTGGATGTTTATGATTTTACTTACATATTGCAATGTGTTTTTTCTTTAATTTTAAGTTAAATTTATTTATCTCTTTATTAAGTGGATTATAATTAAATTTAACTTCTGTATGCTATGAATTTTTCTACCAAATAGTTGTTAAAATTTCTAAAAGTTTTGATGATAACATTAGACTGGCCACAAAAGATCTATTTGGCATGATAAAATCACGCCACAAACAAGTACCATACCCAATGAAATATTCCACCTATTTTAGCTTTCTCCAGTAATACTAAAATTAAATCAATTCAATAAATAGTTTTTATTTTTTTGGTACTTATGTTTTTTTCTGTCAACCATTTACCTCAAATCAAAACACGTTGAGATATGCATTCAATAGTTGGAAACCATTCCATGCATATTCAAGAAAAATATTTTGTATGCTTAGTGACATCTTAGTTTGACGAAATCAATCGGCATGGTTCTTAATAAGTATGTTGTTGTTTTTTCTCTCTCTCTTTCAGAAAGTTTTTAGAATTTCATTTGATGTTACTACTGAAATACAAATGGTAAAAATAAAATTTATAATTTGTATGTTTGCTTGGAACTATTTATAGTGATTTCATAAAAAAAATAGCCTTATTTTGTTTTTGATAGCTTTTTAAGATTTTAATAAGTGTTATAACTAGCTGTGTGACTCAGTCTGGTTTAAAAAAAAAGAGAAGAGAAAGCACACATTTCTAATGTTTAAATGTTTGCCCTTGAGCTAT
The DNA here is from genome assembly GCA_019973955.1 of Trichonephila inaurata madagascariensis. NCBI lineage: Eukaryota > Metazoa > Arthropoda > Arachnida > Araneae > Nephilidae > Trichonephila > Trichonephila inaurata. The sequence goes on along the minus strand of BMAV01005850.1, from coordinate 230,213 downwards.
GATTAAAAAAAAGTGTTTACAATGCATAAACAAAACTTTCTTAAACATATTTGATTTATAATTCGTTGACAAAATACTTGGAGTTATTACGGTTCGTTTTTGTCATGATGTTATGAACCTATAATTATTTTCATTGTCTCCACAGTGGAGGCCTCAAGTCTGGAAACAAATTTTAAATGATTCTACTCCGGAGTCTTCGTGGACAGAGGGTTAATTTTACAATGGTTATGGATACGACAGTATTTTGTGTTGATTTATTGTCTGAACAGATACACAAATTACTGTCTGGTTTGCTTACTCTAGAACACACAATAAATAATAGCCCATGTGAGAAGCAATCCTTGTCTAGATCTAAGCTGCTCAATTTTAAAAATAGACCTTGAGCTTTTTAGGTAATGATTGCTAATGCCAAACAAATTGTGAATTGCAAAAATCTTCAATCATTATCAACACTTTGTTGTAGATTTCTGCTATGAATTTCATGTTCATATTTGAATTTTCCTTGCATATTTAATGGAAAATAACTTTAGCCATTAATGATTTATATTTCTTCCCTAACTCAGTTGGAGATGGAGGAAAGCAGGCATAGTCAATATATGATTGCAGACAATGCACAAATTTGATTGGATTGTGATGTGTTGCTCATGTCACTCATGATACATCCTAGAGTCAGTGACATTTTGAATGTAGGCAGTCACAATAATTATATTTTTCACTATATGCAATGGTATTAATCTTTGCTATTATGTGAGTATAGCTTACTTTTTTCATTTAGTTTTTTAACTTATTCTTATTTCTCAATACAATTAGTGGGAATTGAGCTCTATCAGTTAACTTTCATTTGAATACAAATTATTCAGAAAAATTTATCTTTTCTAGTATGTTGTACAAGTGGAATGAAATATTCCCTTTCTCATTTCATTGGAATTGAGCTGTTTTGCTTGATAAATTAAATATTTTTTTGGGGGGTCTTCTTTTTGTTCATATTTTTTTCCCCTTTTTAATGTTTTGCAATTTTATGTCTTTGTTTTCACCTTTTTTCTTCTTTTTAAGTGCAGTCAATTGGTTTCAGTACATAAAAATGCCTTACAGAAAATCATACTTAGGTAGTCATACTCACAAAACAAAAGCAGAGGGACGAGTTTAATTGCACATCAAACTAAGAAAGAATAAGCCTTGTAATGATTTCACACAGCTCTTGGATAACTATTTATTTCAGTATGAAAATCATCAAAAAAATGAAATTAGTATATTCTTTTACAATTCAATAGCAAAAGGGTCCGTAATGATTTCGAGTCTCTTTCACATAAAATAAGGGCGCAACTTCGCCCGCTAGAGAAAAGTCCTATTCAAATCGTGAGTAAAAAAGGTTCACTCACGGTAATTCCACACCGAGTCTGAGTGAGTTTGCTGGCTCCAACTTCACCGTGCTCTTTCGCACTCTCTCCCGATCCCTGATCTCCCAAGCTAGGAGACCGCCATACTTCGCGGGCTCGTTATCGTTTTTTTCTATCGCTCAAGGGACGTCCAAACAGCTCCCTTCAAAATCCAGTCTCTCATCCTGACTCTTTTGCCCTCCTTATATCCTCTCTATCTCTCCTAATCATCCTTCTCTGATCTCTTTGTCGGACTCAACCCCTGTTGTTCTTTTGCTGCCATCCGGTCTCGGCTCCCTTGATCTCTTGCCCTTCTGCCGCGTCAATCGGTCTCGTTTCCTGTTCTCTCGCCCAAGGGGCGCCGATGGCGGGGTGCACATTTGTACGTTTTTAGACGCGCCGTCGTCACCGAATCGCGGGAAAATGAAAACACAATGTTAAGGCGCCTCTTTTTGACAGTCCGGTCAGCCTGGGAAAAAGGTTCCGAAACTTGACCACCCAGTTATGAAATTCTTTCCCAGAAAATTAGGGAAATGCATGGAATTTTCACAACATCAGTCGGCTTGATTGATTGATTGAATATTAACGTCGCACTATTCAGCTACACGAGGGCTTTTGGCGACGGACAACGTAATTTTGAACCATGATCAAGTGACGTGGACGACACCTGAGCTGGCACCCCCCTCTCCTAACTACCACACCACACCAACGGGAGGATGTTTCAGCTCTCGACAGATTTAACGTGCATCGCTGCCCTACATGGCGGGTCTTTAGTGGTACTGGGCTCGAACTCGTGACAAGGCAAGCCACGGTCCGATACCTATACCACTCGGCTACCGCGGCCACACAACGTCTGTCGGCAAGGGATCTGTTAGTAAATAGGGGGAAGAGATTGGCTTCGTCACAGCCTCAACAAATCAGCAAACAGACAAAGAATGGCTAAAATACATGTTGAGTAAGCAGCAGCACAACACAGAGCTGGACTTGAGGATGCACATTTGTGAGCATAGCATTCAAGTTCCACAACATCAGATCTGCTTCATTCTCAACAAAAGGAACACAATAGGCTGTGAATGGCCTTAAGTCATCCACAAGAAATAGCATATCAGCATAGCACAAAATTATTAAGGTGACCGCCTGTGTTTAAAATGTCACTGACACTGGGATGTATCATGAATGACATGAACAACACATCATAACCCAATCAAATATGTGCTTTGTTTGCAATCATATATCAACTATACCTGCTTTCTTTCCTTTCACAGCAAAAATCTACAACAAAGTGTTAATAATGATTGAAGATTTTTACAATTCACAATTTGAATTAGACAAATTGCTTCTCACGTGAATAATTATTTGTTGTGTGTTTTAAAGTAGGCAAACTAGACAATTTCTGTACCTCTGAGCCACAGTAACGCATTGGCTGAATACAGCTAGTTTCAACAATTATTAATAAACAATATTTCTAAATTAGAGCTTTCAAATTTTATAAGAAAAAATTATGTTGATTTATGAAAAGTTACAGACATCTATATTTCATATCTAAAAAGTAGAACTGTAGATACGACAAATTAATCAAACGTATAAAAATGCTTCAGGTTACTTGAAAATGTATTAATATCAAACATCAATAACACCAGCATAACTGGATATTACATTTAAATCTCTCAGTTGAATGTTTATATTAAGTTCTGAGTGCCTTTAAAACAATGCAAACAAAATTTCCTAGACTGCATACTAGAACGAATCTTTGTATCTTTATATAAATCTGTAATTGGATACATGAATCCTTTTTCAAGATAATTTCATTTAGGTTCCACTTTAACATAAAGAACAAGAAAAAAAACACACACAAACATATTTACAATGTTTTGAAAACAAAGAAATAATGCAACACTAAAAGCTAATTATTTTTTCTACTAAGCTTGCTTTATATTTAAAACACAATTCTATAACATTTATATTTCTTAAATTAAAAAAAAAATTAGGGACTTCCCCAAATATATATTTCTTGTTTCACTGACAGTGTTTTGAGGTATCTTTGAAAACTGTGTAAGAAACAAAGAAAAAGAATTTAAATAATTCATCATTAATTGTAAACATTGATCAACATGTTTCAAAAGTACTTTACATAAAAAGGTTACATTAGGTAATGAATTCTTTTTATCTATGTAGCAAGAATACAGTACATAAAAACTAACAGTTTTCCAATTAGCATCTACTCAATAATTTAAATTAATTAAAACTTAACATTGCTAAATTAGATTAATATGAAAGCTATTGTAATTTTTTCAGTCTTAAAAGAATTCAATACAAAAAAACAATTCTTTTTAAAACCTATTACAGATACATTTGAAAAGAAGAAAAAAAAAACATTGTTTTAATTAATAACAACTTTAAAACTTATAAACCCTTTATTAAAAACAAAAACTGGAAATTACAACATGCTTTCTAAAAATTTAATTAAATTTGATTTTACAAAAAATAAATGAAGGGGAAAAAAATACTGTGCCTTTTCAGATTAATTTTAACAATTACTGCTATAAATATTTTTATATTTATATATAATTTGTTGAAAGTTGTCGATTGGGCACTTTGTAGAAATAATTCCACATATAACATGTAATCAAAACTGAAAATATCTGATTCATTTAAACACAAATATAAGAGTAAAGAAATAGGATAAAAAATTATTTTAAGTGTAAAGTTTTTCTTTTTCTTTTTACAACATTGAGTAATATTTTACCCTATCATTAAAAAAATGAGAGGATTACTATAAAAAAAACTCTACATAATATGCATTTACACAATGCAGAAAACTAAAAGATAACAAATTTAAATAGGGAAATAAAAAAAAACTAGCTTTCCATCAAAAAATTATATTTTAAAAAAATAAATATACATACCCATAAGCTCCATTACTTATTAATTTAACATTTTCAAAATCACTTTCGGATGGAGGTTTCGATTTAGGAAAAAGTTCTTGGCCAGCCTTCTAGAAAAAATCATAAACATATATAAATATAATACATATATATGTTCCACATTTCTTTGATTCTAACCATTCAGAAAATTTTTAAAAATTTTAAAAAATAGCACCTGATTTTTCTAAATAATATAATGATTTTAGATAACCAATATACATGATCTTAAAATACTTCGTAAAAGAAACATGCAAATTTAAAAATATTTAAATATATACCTCTACTTTAAATAAGATATAGATATTCAACATGTATAGACCAATAACTCCAAGATGACTTACTGTAGTGTAATCTGTTTGATAATGCAAATCAAAATCCTGAGATAAATCTCGATTTAGTTCTGCAGGGGGAAAAACAGAAAACCTTTAGTTATGGAATAGAGGAAAAATAAGAATTCTAAATATACAGTAAAGTTAAAAATAAAATTTATCTCTTTTATACTAAAGAAAATAACATTTTTGTGCTGGTTATTATAAAAATTTCAAAAAATAAATAAAATAGCCCATCAAATTAACAAAACTTTAATTAAAAATCCTAAAAAAATAAATTAATAAAATTTTTAACTATCCAAGTAACATGATTAAACTCTCAAGCAGATTGAAATAGTTTTTACCATATAAAGAAAACTTAGCATAAACTTTCTAACAGTAACAAAAAAAATTCTAATATATATTCAAATACAATCAATTCCATCCGTATAAATTTTGCTTAAAGAAAAAGAAAATTAACAAATAAAAGCATAATGTTTAAAACTTTAAAAAAAAAATGCTTTTTCATATTAATGAACATGAAACTTAACCTTAATCAAACAAAAAAAAAATGTATTTTAATAAATTTTACCATGCATTTTAAATATTCACTAGTAATTTCAAAATTTTTAGAACAAAAAATGAGTTTTTTTTTACACCTGCTAAAGGATCCCTATTTAAGCCCAGCTTGCTAATGATGTATTTAGGAATATCTGTTGTGACACCTTGTTGTACTTTTGCATGACCTTCGGCAACTTCCAATAATCGATAAAATTCTTCAGGATCAAATTCCTAAAAAAATTGGAAATAATATTGAAGAGATAGTTTAAGAATCATATATTAAAATATATTATTTAAGAAAAAATTACACTTAAAAATATATTCTATTTTTAATGTATTAGATTGAATTAAACAATCATGAAATGAAACACAGTAAATATTCTTTTTAATATACAAGATTAACATTTCATGATTGATTCAGAAATTTATTACAAGGTCAATAAACAGTTATTCATGAATAAATAAGTAATCATGCAAAAAAAATATATTTAAAAAATTACTAATTTATATTTTCCATTAGATAATTTCACTATTTTTAAAAAGCACAAACTTTAACATCAAAATAAAAATTTTATTCAGTTGAAAGACCACAATTAATTAAAATCTAACTTAACAAATCAACAAAACAAAATTACATAATAATTCTTGCAACAGATACTGCATTATAATATTCTAAAAGCATTATTAAATATATGTAAATTTTATTTTGTGCATAAAACTTACATCTATTACTAATTTTCCATTTCATATACATACAAAATTAAAGCTATCAGTATCATAAAAACCCAAAAAAACAATTTTCCTAATGCCTTACACTTACCAAACATTCCAAAAGACGAGCGGGTCGAGATATTATAATGAGTAATTTCTTGATTAGTCCTTTTAAATATTGCACAGCCTCTGGAGATTTTTCTATACACTATTAAAAATAAATAAAATCCATTAAAATATGCAAACAAAGCAGATTTGGCTGATTATCAATGCATATTAAAATTCCCAAAGGCATCTTAAAATTTTTTGGAAGAATAGAAGGGAGGGGGGACAAAAAGTTGTGTCTTTACACACTAATTGGATTTATATGTTATAACTGGGGAGTATTTTAAAAAATTTGTTACAGATCTTCCCCCTCTAAAATGCTACTGTATTTTATAACATAATGAAAATATATAAACAGCAACTTTACTTCTTAGCAAAATTAGTGAAACCTTCCTAAATAATTCAGGAATATCGTAGTTGTACAAAGAATTATAAATTATTTGTACTACTATGGATATTGTATACAAAGCACTAATTGTATTAAATATTTTTTTTTAATTTAACAGTTCCTCTTTATTTCATAAATTTCTACAACCTCAAATATTTTATAATTCGCTAAACATCTTTGCTTTTATTTTTTAAATGAAAATGTTAATTCAAATATAAAGAATAAAACGTAAAGTAAATTGCTTTCCTATAAATGTCTTGATGTTTAAAAAACTGAAACACAATTGAATAATTCATTAAATAGAAAGGTGCACATAGATAATTCCAAAAACTTTTAATGACTCTTTTACATTTATAAAATTATTACTTAAGAACTAAAATACAGATAGTAATAACTTCATTTCATCTAATGATACCACTGAATATATAAATAAAAGAAATCTGAAGAAAAATTTGTTCCATAGATAAAATTTTCAAAACCAACCCAATCATACTGGATAAATTATGAAAATCATGTTTAAAATTTTAAAGGAAAAAAATAAAGAAAGAACCCAGATATTTGTACAAATTATTAGAGTGAGTGAGAGTTCATTACCATCCCACTATAAAGCAACTATTGAAAATGGAGCTTATAATTTTGAACCACAGCCTAGTGTGAGGACAATATCTGAGACACTACACCAATGTGAGGGCTTTGATCCCTGACAAATTTTATGTGCTTTAGCCTCTTTGTACACCAGGTTTTCAATTGCACTAAAGCTTGAACTCATGACATGATCCTGACCAACAGACTAACAAAACCCTCAAAAATTATTAGAAATATCAGGGAAGATAATTCTTGAAATTTTTTTTATATCCCTTTTTTATCTCATTTAATTGTCCAAATTTATCATATTCTTATTTACATCTTTTTATTTTTACTTACCTCACAAAGAAGCTTTTCCAAATTTTCTGACATCTCAAAAAAGTAATGAGATGTTATGCTTTGGTTTTGAGATTGAGAAAGACAATCTTCAGCTATCTGAACAACTTGATGATGGACAAAACGGGCAACAGCATCCAAAGAATCACTATAATCATAATTCCTGTGCTCATTTAAAAACTGGCGTAGTTTTTCTTCCATCTGTTGTGTTGCCTAAAATTAGAAAAATGGAGAGATATTGAATATCGTCACGTTTTAATAAAGACAACAAGCAGATTTTGAGGTTTTTTTTAAATTACTAGAGTCAGTAAAACAATCAGTGTTTGTTAATTGTAAACCAAATATAATCCACAAAAATCTAAATGTTAATCATACAAATAGCTAAAAGAAAAAAATTACAATAAGTTTTTAGGAATACAACAAAATTGCCCTTGAATAAAATTTTTCCAACTTAGTCAAAAAAACACAAGTTTGTAATACTTTTGACTTTAATTAATCATAACTAATGTATATATTTTTAAACTATTTATGTATATGTGAACAAATTAATAACCATTCTAAATTCAAATTTTCTTTATTTATAACATCCAATTCATAAATTTGATTACCCTGCTTCAAAACATCTCATTTAATCTTTTTCTAAAGCATTACACACATAATGTTGGTACATTTATTACTGATTCTTTAGACCTTGAATTTTTGATAGATTTATTGATTATTCCAAGAAATACAAGATCATTAATTTTTTTCACCTGCCTTACTCTAACCAAGTTTTAATATTCCCTAAACAATGATGTCATTTCTATAAATAACTAATTATTTCCTTCTCCTAGACATGCGACTGTATTTTTTATGATAAATTTTTCCCTGTTCTTCCCTATATGTAAGAACCAAGATCCTCTGAAAAATTCAGCCTGCTTCATGTTCTCGTCACATAATGCATGTGTCATATTTGTACTATGTGTTCCATGTTTGTGCTGTAATTAAGTGTCATCTATACTTGTGCTTGCATCAATAAATTGGAGAATCTATCCACAAAAGGATGCCTCATCAATGCAACAAAAGCAAAAAAATCATACCACTCGCCAAGTCATTTCATGTACATACCGTAAAATCTGGCATATAACACACTTTTAACACAAAAAATAAGATCAAAATTTACAGGTCCGTGTGATATGCTGGGAAAAAGGATAGCTTTGAAAAAAATTTTTTAAAAAAAGATGAGCATAAAAAAAATTATTCTTCTACATATATCGAAAAACAGTTTATTTAAAGAAATGACATTCCTGATAAACTTAAAGGGTTGTAGTCCTTTAAATATACTATTCTTTCAAAAGCTTGGGATACCTCAAATAAATGACTTCAAAACATAAGAACATTGCACATTTACATTTCAGGCTCCTTTTTAAAAAAAAGGGGGTGCACGTTATGCGGTGAATACAACTAAAAATTAAAAAATGCAACTTGAAAGTATAGGGCGCATAATATGGCAGTGTATGTTATATGCTAGATTTTATGGTATATTAAATCTGTTAATGAACATAAGTTAGAATATTAATTGTAAGTTGCCAATTTAATGTACAACTTAAGCATCAAAATCCTTTTTCTATAGATGCAAATACAACTGTGTGCAAAAACTAGGAAAGAGGAACTTAAAAAGTTTTTTTTTATCACTGAAATTTAAATCTCTCAAAAACATAACACAAATGGATTAAAATACATAGAAGTAAATGAATTTAAAATACCAATAGTATTAATTTAAAGAAAAAAAAGTCTTACTTTAGGAAATCTTTCTTTATACACATTATTCATGGCCACAACTTCACTATCAACACCAGGCGAACGCAAAGGGCTGAAATAAAAAAACAATAATAATCATCAAACAGAAAACATTTTTAAAAGTATATTTAAGATTATTTGCCACAAGTTTTTTAAAAAATCCAGTTTAAAATGAGCTTTCATTTTTTTTATTCAATTAACTTTCTTAAAATTATCCTATATTTTATACAAAACTATTCAAAATTCAGATTGATACAACCATGCAAGAACTCGACTTTAGTTTCCTGCATATCTGCAGAATATTGGGATAAAAAGTTAAAAAATTATATGAAATAAATTTTTATAAATGACAGTTTACAAAGTGCTTTCAAAATTATGTAAATTAAAATTAGGGCTTTAAAATAACAAAGAATATTTCCATTTTCAAATTTTGAAATTATTGAAAATACAACAATTTATCAAAAGAATGCAATGCCGAATTAACTATTTAAAATATTTTTATGTGAATATAAAAATACAAAAATTGAATCAACTACTTTTAAATTGGGGAATAAAAGATTAAAATAAATCATTAATAAAGTACCTATACATTTTCCCCCCATCAAATTTACTATTTTTAAAGAGAGTATAAGAAATTTTTCATTATAAAATATCATAACTAATGCCATTATATATTTAGTAGTTAACATAAAACAAATTCTTTATGTACTTAATATCTTAAACTATGTTTGAAATAAGCCTATTTTACAGATAAAGAATTTTTTTTAAAAATTCTGAAATATGCACACAGAAATTATCAATTATACAGCACACAGAAATTATCAATTATACAAGTATGCATATCAATACAAATTTTATGTAGAACAACTACAGACATACCACAACTAAATTACAAAAAAGCAACATCAATAAATAACACATGTAAAATAAAAATAAAAAGCATTATCCATTAGTTTCTAAAATACTAATATTTTGGATAAGATTTGAAAACCACACCAATGAAACAGCAACAAATAAATCACAACAGAATGGAGGTGGAAAAGTGTCACATGTAGCACACACATAAGTATGTAAAAGGTTACAAACAATGGGATCACGCTAGAAAAGCTCTACCGTTCAAAACACCCATAGAAATTAATACTCACTTGTTAGACAACAAAGCTTATTCCACATAAATGTCTTGACGACACATCAAAACTTTGCAAAGATAAAACATACAATACAACAAAGCAAATTATTTAAACTTTTAATCAATATATAATTTTTATTCTTAAAGAAGTAGTCTTTATAAAAATTAAATATGAAATGAAAGTTCTGTGTCTTTCACATCTTGACTGTTAATTATGTTTTATATTATTTAATTAGAAATAATACTTCTGTTTGATGTATCAAGCATTCATACTTAAAACAAAATTAAATATCCTTATATTGTTTAACTTAAATTTTTCACTATACTTTCATTACTAAATCACTTTTAATTAATTTTATTTTTAGTATCACCAGTTTTACTTTAAATCACACACAAATGAAATAATTTATGAAAATAAAGAATTAGAACTTATTTAATCACTGATTAATGTATCAATAAATTTTCTTTGTATGTAGTATTGTCCACACAAAAAGAAAAGAAAGAAGAAGGTAAAACACTGAACAATGTTTTTCTTTTGCGGGCGCCGCCGAGAACTGTTTTTATTTAAGCTAGATCAACACAAACTGTACTTAATTTTTTAAATTGGTAAGCATGTGCAATAAATTCTCAATCAGAATATAATATTAATTCTTCATTTTAAACTGTGTCAAAAATAATAAACCTTCAAACGATAAAAAAATCCCTAAACATGCATAATTTACCATAACTAGCCAAAACATTCATACAATAATTTCATTTTAAACATAAATCCGAAATATATTACAAGGAAGGGGTAAGATTGAAATGTTAAATAAACAACTATCCAATAGTCTATCAAAATTCTTACATAAATAAAAATTCATTGAGTGAAGTAAATGGCTTTTTAACCTCTGTTCCAATAGAAAAAAAAAGGGATTTCAAAAGACAAATGACTACTGATAGACATAGATGATAAATATAAATTTTACCTAATTAAATTACTTGAATAATTCAACCCAGTAAAAATTTTAACTTATTTGATACATGTATCTTAATTTTCAAAGATGATAGCAAATATTTCATTTTGAAATGTTACTTCTTCATTCAGATAAATTTTAAGACAAAACTATTATTAAAAAAATAATTACTTATATCTTTGGTAAAGAATGTTACATTTATGTAATAAAAAAAATGAAAAAGACAACATAATATTCTCAACATAGTGTTCCATGATGTTCAGCAATAGTAAAAGATATCAAATATAAATCATACAAAACATAAACCAATAGAGAATGGAAAAATGATCATTGACACATTTGTTCTGTAGTAAAATTAACTAAATATTTTCTATTACACACTCTGAGTTCAAAAACTTTCAATGTAGAAATGTTTTACACATCTGTATTCTGTAATTGCTGTAGAACACTTTTAAATAAGTTATTGGAACTTGAGTAAATAAAAAGAAATAAAGATTTGATATGCATCTATTTGTAAATGAAAAACCACTATTGAGTGTAATATATAGCATAAGATTTACAATATAACAATATATATGAAATAATATAAGCTTCATTGAACTTGATTCTAACAATTTCTTTTAAGATAGTATACATACATAAAAATAATTTAAATTTACATTTAAATAAATCTCACTGATTTTTTTTTTTTTTTTAAATAACTACCTGAGGTAGGTCACAGTACACAAAATTTTTACCACCTGCAAAGCTTTATATAGCACATGCCACACTTTAGCAAAGGCAAGTATACAATTTTTAGACAGAAAATTAGAAATATAGCATGTAAAAAAGTAGCATATAATGCCTACCGCTTATTTCAATTTTATAATAAACAATTATCACAAACCTTTTAATGCTGTAATGAAATTTCAAGATTATTATAATTCTGGTTTTAATTTATAAGAAATATTAATCCATTTTTAATTGTTTACAAAAATTTTAGGTATTTTTTAAATAAAATATTTCATAGCAAATGTAAAATAGATTCCTGCAAATTTAAAACAGTAAAGGTGATTTGTTATTTAATAAATATTTCAAAATCTTCTTATTTTAGGGGGGGGCGCTTATCTCTTTCACAAATTACTATAGCAGAAATAACTTTCCAACTTTCAACAAAATAATCAGCATTTCTCCAATCATTTGATCAATTTAAATATGCTAATACATATTTGAAGCATATCCAGCAATGACATGCAAAAGTAAAATTTTACAAAAAAAAATAATAATAATCTGATTAAAAATATACATAGTAGAATCAATAAAATACAAATGTTTCAGAAACTTGATGAATAGGAAGTTTTACAATTAATTATTAAATATAGTTGTATTAGTATAATGTTTTCTTTTAAATGAAATGAAACAAATGCTTTAAGAATTCTTGCTGCAACTAAAAAGTAATTATCCCAATATTCTGCAGCAATCTGAATATACAATTCTGAATAATAATTGTAGATATCTTTCCTATTTATTTTCTATTCAAAAAAATCCTACAGAAATAAAAATATACATTTCGGATGAATTTTTTTTTCTCTAATTTGCTTGTTAAGATTTAATTATAAAATAGTTATTCACCAATATTAAAACAACAAACAAACCTGTTTATAATATAAACTGTGATCTTCGAATATTATACATATTTAGTAATTTGCCTAAAAGACAAAACAAAAAACGATGCTACAGATTTTTTCTTATAACTTATTCATACTTTTGATTTATATATCTCTAAATGTTTAGAAAATAGTTTTGCTCTTCATATAATATATTGATGAATAAAAACTGAATGAACTCAAGTATTTACATGAATTTTTTTAGAGGTATTTAACACAAAAATTATATGCTATATATACGCTATACAAATTTTTTAACACATCAGAAATTTTCTTTCAATCCCCCTCTCAATTATTTTACAGCATTAATAATCTCTTCATTGAAATTTCTTCATAAAAACTTATATTTACTCCACAAATTTTGTCTCAAATTTTATATTGAATATAATTTTTATCTTTGATATTAATCCAGACCCTCTTTCATGAAAACAAAAATAAAATAAAATGATTTTCCCTTTCATTGAGGTTCAATAGATTTATTCCTAAACTAATCCCAAACAAATTCTTGCTTCAATATGCAAAAATATTCCATTATTTCTATTTTATGTGAGAAAGATTTATGTATTAATTTATTCTCAAAGTATTATAAACATCAAAATAAGCGGAAATATGGCATTAGGCAAGGCTGCTATATCAAATTTATAGCTTCAGCAAAAACACTAAAAGCAACACAAAGCTAAAATGATAACAGAATTGCATGCATTTCTTAAGATACTAATAGCAGCTATATTGCAATCATTAAAAAATAATTTTTTTTTTTTTTTTTTTTTGCTTTAAGTCACTCCACTCATCCACATTTGTAAGCATAAAATTGTAAAATATATTTTGATTCAGTTAAAAATTACATTCAATACAATATATTCATTAAAAAAAATCATTTTTGGGTAGAAAACAAATTATTACTAACAAGAAACAACAAAAAAAAGATCTTATGTTCATATTCTGCATAGTCTCTATGTAGAATATAAGTAAAAAAAATTATTCAAATAACTCTTTTTAAAAAAATAACAAATAACTAAGTTAAAATAAAATATTAACAGAATAAAATGGATATAATGAATCTAAAAAAAATTAAACATAACCAAAATCATAGAATTAGAAAATTACTTTTTTCTTAAACTGAGATATTAATAAGTATCTAGCTAATAGATAACAATAGAAGATTTAATACATTTTTCCATTTTATGACATGAAATAAATAAATTAAACATTAGCCTCACCAAAAATATAAACTAAGTAATAAAAAGAAAAAAAAAATCTTAAAAAAACCATTGGAACAAAAATTTTGAAGGTATGATTTTTCAACAGAATTATTTTTAAAACATGAATGTGTGTGTGTGTGTATTATATATATAACTCTAAAGAAATACCAAAATTTCAAGGAATTAGTAAATATAAACAGAGCAGGTTGAGGATTCAATATAGGGTTAAAAAGCCAGTCTTAGTAGCTAATCAAACTTCCCCCTTTCTGTTTATAATACTGAGCTATATCCTAAAGATCTATATCGATGTATGCTTTTTAAAAGAGTACTCCACATTTTTGGTTTTTAAGTTTGCTTTGTGAAAGCATTTGAATTTTATTTTTAAAAATTATGAAGGCTGCAATAAAAAGTATCCAACCTTGAATTATCTCACAAATGGTAATGATCCTAGAGTGGTGCTAATTTGTACAGTGGAAGAATGAATACTCATCCTTGAATTTTTTTTCACATTTGAATATACTATCCCCATCTGCTGACCACTGAGTGAGGTATTGTTATAAGTGTTCCTCAGATTTTTTATTTTGCTCAAAATGAGAGAATGCAATAAGCAAAACTACTCTATCAAGTTTTGTAAAAACTTGTGCTTCTCAAAGCAAAACAATTTGTAAGATTTAGCAGGTGTTTGGAGATGATGCTGTGGTGATAACAAAATAGTTTAAATGATTCAAGAACAGCTGTATTCTGGCTGTAACAGATGTATTCTGCAAGATCACAAATGAACACAGAATGCAACTCTCATTGAAAGTTTGGAAAATCTGATAAAAGGATATCATCAATTGACTATATGAGAGGTTTTCAAAGAAGCTGGGATTAGTTACGATTCCTGACATGAAATTTTTGTGTGATGATTTCAAGATCTGTACAGTGCCTGTGAAATATGTGCCTAGCTACTGTCAGCAGAACAGATAGAAAAATTTCTTGGCAAAAGATGGAATTCCAGCCCCTCTTCAAACTCAAATACATAGATCCTTGGTTCTATAGGTTGTTTCTAAAATTGAAGATGTAAATGAAAGGAATCCCATTATGAAAGTAAGAAAAGAACATACAGAATGTGAAGGCATATTTAAATGCCATTCAAAAAGAAGCTTTCCAGAAGAGTTTTGAACCATGGAAGAATTGGTAAGCCCCTATGAATATTTGTGGAAGTTCAAGAGGTTCACTTTGAAGGATATTAGAGTCCCAATCTTGTCACAGAATTAACATATTTTCCTAACCATAGATTCGATACCTTTAAGACAGAACTCATACACAAAAAAACTTCAATTGCTGAAGTTATACTTTATACATTCATGTTTTTTTTTATTTAAAACATGATACACTTTCATATTTAATACTGATGCCAATTTTTCCTAAAACAATAATACAACAAAACAAAATTGTCAAGGAACTGAGACTTTTAAAAATATACTTCAATAATAAACTAAAAAAAAAATTCATGTTTTATACAAAAAAAGTTGGATCTTACATACAATCATACTGTATATATATTTCACTTTTCTTTTAAAAAAATCATCTATGCTATTTTTTTATGGAATAATATTCCAAGGCAATAAATCAAAAACACACTTAAGTATGTTTTTCTACACTAAAACACTAGTATTTGTAATTTAATTTGTACCTTACTTTAGACAATTTATATTTTATCAGCTAACAAAAATACAAATATATTAGTCTCATTTCAAAAGAATAATTATTAATATATTTAAAGAAAGAACACTAATTTATTGGTAAATTGCAATATTCAAAAAGGAATTAAAAAAACTTAATTCATTTGTTCAACTGGTACTGAATGTAAAACATGCATTTTCTCCAAGAAAATAAATTTTACAAGTGGATGAGGAAGGACTTTCTTTTTTTTAATTTTTGTTCAAAAAGCTAACAAAAAGATAATAAAGAAAAAGAATTAGCCCTTACTCTAAAGGTGCAAGACACAACCAGGCCAGGCTAAAACCGTGGAGGAATAAGAAGAAAATAATAAGCATAAATATAGCTGATGATTTCTTTATGAATACTATAAAAACATGACATGTGCATTAAAAATGATTAATACAGTTTTAAAAATAAAACATTAAAAAGTTATCAAAAATTATCTACAAATAAATTATTTTTAAGTAAAGGGAACACTAGTGAGAAAGAATTTTAATTTTTTATTTAAAAAACCAATTTTTTAATGGGAGCATTACTAGTACCAGTGGTAGTGTTTTTAGAAATCATGCTTTAGTAACAATCTTTTTAAGAATTTATACATAACTTTTATCTACTTTAAAAGCATGCTTTTTCATATTAAAATATAAATAGGGGAAAAAAACTATATTTAATAATTCAAAGTTGATGACAAGAAAATACCAATGAAGTAAGCAATAAGGATTATAAAATTTGGCTTTAAATAAAATAGTTTCACAATACATTCCAAAAAAAAAATTTTTTTATTCAGAACCAAATTTGTATAACACATTACAGCAGCAAATATGGCACAAATTATCTTTTACTTTAAAAACAATATTACAACACAAACAACAACAAAAAATGACACTTAGAAATTTTAATATTTAAGTACTGTTCCTTCGATGCTCATCAATGAGTTCAGCTCATACTCGAGATTCAACCAGAAATATACACAAACAAGTTAAAATTGGTCAGTGGATTTTTGATTACCAGAGCTTACATGAGTGTTGTAGACTGATAGAATAGATTTTGGCTCTAATATGCACACCTGCAAACATCTAAAGTCTTGAAACTCAACAGGACAAATGAAGGAAAAGCATAACAATCATAACCTTGGTATGATACAGAACAGAAAAGTAAATTGTTCTTGAAGCTACCACAGAATAAAATATAAAATTTTGGACAACATCTTTTCTTCTTAATTTTTAGAATTTAAACATGTTAATTCAGATTCAAATAATAAAGTGTGTAATAGTTGTTACATTATAATAGGTTATTGAAAAAAGGAAATTGCAGCTACATAAAATTCTCTCTATATACATACATATATAAACTATGATAATTTTCCAAGATCATATATAAAACTAATTAATTCTTTACATAAAACTAACTAAATTACAACAATTTTAATATTTTATGTAACTTATATATAACAATCAAACAAAATGGCTAAATATTAAAAATTATTCAAGTAAAATGTTTTTTGTCATAAATTATTATAATTAAAAAAATAAAATTTTAGTTAATAGAAATTTCTTTAGTTCCTAGAACAGTAAGATTTTCCCATTTTTCAACTTTAAAACCACTGCAAGAAAAAAAATATTAAAACAAATATTACCTTTGAAAGAAACTATACAACAGAAAAGAAGTCTGAACAAATTTTTTACTGATTAACTGCAGCAAACAAAACTGAAAGGTTAAAAAGAACCCTTTTCTTTATTAATTCGAAACTGCAGCTCATGCTTAATTAGTAGGTTAGAAATACTTTCTCTTTACGTGCAATTATACACAATTTTTTTTTTTTTTAAAAAACCAATGGATACACAAACTATAACTGTCTTACTATGGAAATTTTCCAAACTGGAAGAACTTTTCACTGTATTTTCGATAACTGAAAGAAAGGCTAGTATTTGTATGTTTTGAAAAATATATTCAATACTTGCATTTAATATGATACAAATGATTCTTATGATCAATCATTCAAACATTTTTTTAAAATTTAAGTACAGTAAGAACCCGCTTAACGCGGGGTATACGTTCCATCAAAGTAGAGCGTAATATGAAACAGCGTTAAACGAGGTTATCTCATCATGTAAATAATGGAGTTAGGGGAAGATGGGTAGAAAATTCGTCAGGTATTTTACCATTAAATTTTTAAATTACATTTTTTAAAACAATAAAACAAAAATTTATTTCTTACAAATATAGAAACATAATAAACGAATATGCATATAAAAATAAATAAAATTCTAAGTCAATATGTTTACACTTCAGATCATTTAGTCTCTTCTGTATTTCCAATTTTCTGCCATTTTATCAAGGTAGATTTGCTTAATGGCATTTTGCGTTCAATTTCGTTGTCAATCCATATAGAAAGTTGTTTTCCATTTCCTCTATTGTATTATTTCTAGGGTAATTCTAGTTGCAGAGCTTGTCGAAGTTGCAGTTACCGATGACAGTATTTTTTCTTTATTCTTAAGAATGGACCTTAGTGTTGAAGTTGCTAAACTCAATGCAGCACCAATTTGAGATTGACGTTCACCAGTATCTAATCTTCTAATCACTTGCATTTTAGTTTCAAGTGAAATGCTTTATTTTCGTGTCTTTTATTATCACCGATGATAAAAACTAAAAATCATAATATTTGTCATTATAGCAATCGTTATATTATATTAATTTATACTTACAATAACATCAACGAATGTTTGAAACGATAAAAATACTTTCGTATAATAGCGCCTGAAAGAAGAAACACAGATAAACTGCTTTGGATATCGGGAAGCCTAACGCTGCGTGCTATTTCGGGGAATCCTACAATTCAAATAAAAGAGTGTTAAACCGAAACAGCGCTAAACCAAACAGCGTTAAGCGGGGTCTTACTGTAAGTATTTGTGCAATAACAATGTGTTAATAAATAAATTAAATGCTTTTGATGAACTAAACTATAATATTAATTTTTTCAATCCTTAAATTTGCAATCTTATAGTTAATATACCAATTCGGTAAGCATTAATTATTTTATATTTTGATTTAATAGTAAAAGCTGATTATCTAAAATACATGATTATATTTAAAAATTTATAATTGAATAACTTGTATTAAATGAAAATGTTTAATTTTGAAAAGAAAACAAAAATTTTAAAAAGCTAGTCAGTTTTAAAAATTTGCTAATGTGATTTTATTCAAACATCTAATAAAAAATAAAGAACAATTATTCCCCTACAAAAGAAACTTCCATAAAGTTGAATATCTACAGAAAAAAATTTCTAGGAAAAAAAAATATCATTCATCAGTTATGCAAAAAGTTGCATTAGATATCTTGCAAACAATAAGCATTGACTGTAAATGTTTTATCACAATACTTCAGGAAAGACAATGTCTAGAGAAAGTAATTAATACAAGAGATATTCTAAAAAATATTTTAATTTTAAATAAAACTAAAAAAACATTAATGCTATTAAGACTAATGTACATAAGTTTAGCATAAAAAGTTAATTGTATGTGTATACATAAAAGGGAGGAAATGAAGAAATGATTAAAAGAAAACTTTTATTCATTACTGATATTTTTTAAATTATATTCCCAAATAAAATACAGTAAAAAATAAACCAAATACAGTTGGACCTCTATTTAGCAAAGTCGCTAAAACCTGAAGTTTATTATGTTTAAATGTTATTAAATGGAAATTCATTTTTTAATGTACTTTAGAAACCACATTTTAAATTTTTTTTAAAAAAAACTAAACATTAGAAAAAGCAATTATTCACACTTTTTTTTTTGAAAATTAATATGTATTTATTTTATAAACCTTACCCACCAAAAAAGAACAAGGAGAACAAAAGGGGGGGACCCATTGTTCAGAGATACACTGTATTTCCAACTTTAAAAAATAGTTTTATAAGTTTTATATTAACCCTCCAGGTGGTTTGCTTCCTTGTGAAAAATCATTCCAAAAGCGCTAACTTTAATTTCGCCATCTCCTTTAAAAATGCAACACAGACTTCATTCCTTTCCCCCTTTTAAAACTTGGGAGGCCTCTTTGTTAAGTGAGAACAGGAAATCACTCGTTTACAGCTAGCTGTTATAAGTTGCCTTGGGCAATCTTGTATGAAAGTTGTAGTTCCGCTTGGTTGTTTTCCCGATATGTTCAGTCACAGTAAAATTAAAACAATATGAAGAGTAAAAAAAAAGAAGAAAATGAAATAAATGGCATGTTAGAAGTTGAAAAATAATTATATTTTCTTCAAACAAAATTTATTTTTCTGTCATTTTTAAAAATTTTAAAAAAAATTTATTTTGGTATTGCGATTTGAACCAGAAAAAAGTATCATGTATTCATTTTTGAATATGAGAGTAAGAAAACGTGCTCACTTTCCTGTTTTTAAAAAAAAGTAATGAAGTAAAAAGAGTATAAATGCCCTATCTCTTTTTTTAAACAATAAGGCAATAAATGATGCATAAGGTGATATAAATACGATGATTATATTTATGAAATAAAACCGATCTTTTTCTATTCAATTATATTTTTAATTTAAAATAACATAAAAAAAGAGTTTCAATACTTTTAATTTATTTAAATTTAAATCATATAAATGATATTTTTATGTTAAATGAATATTTTTCGGAAAAAATCTAAATTTTCATTCCTAGTGCTCTCCTTTTCGAACTTCTTGTATTAAATAAAAATATCTTCTCTACATCGGCATTTATGATGGACATAACACACATTCAGTCAATAATTTTTAATTTTAATGGGGGATATACTTTTTCTTCAAATGCGCATGACAGTACTTCTAACCATTTTCTACTCAAGTTTAATTTTTTATCTTTCTGTTTCTTTTATTACAAGAAAAATTGTCACACATCGATAACTGCATTTTCACACAATTCAGTCATTACAAATTCTATTGAGAGAAAAAGTTCTCCCCAATTAATTTTGTCTTTCAAAACAGTACACTTAAAACAATTTTGTTCAGTGAAGTTAACCCACAATTCCACAATGTATCCATACCAAATTTTAAATTTTGGAAATGTATCCTGTATTAAATTTTTTGAGTATACACAAATATTGCCTGCTGTGGAGAAGGTATAGTATGAGAGGTGGTATATGGTTTTGAAAGTATGTTTTCGTATGCGTAGACCATTTTTGAAAATTTAAATATCACTGAAGCTGATCATATAACTGCAAATGAGCCTTATTTTAGTGTGTGCTAGTATCAAAATAAAACACTTCACTGTTAAACAGCCCATGAGTTTATATTCAATATCAAACTATTTGCAAAATTGCTTACAACTTCTATTCAAATTGTAAAGAAACTGAAATATAAATATATCTTACTGCAGTCAAAAACATTCATAATATGTAAAAATCCTATTCCTCCACTTATTTTAGTACATTTTAAAAACTGTAACTGAAAACAATTTTTTATATTTATAAACAAAGCATAAAAACTCAGTTATAAAAATGTCTTTATCATTTTTAAATATACTACTATAAAACGTACATGGATTGTAAGATCAGTTCTAAAATTCTAAAAGCTTTTAGAGGAGCAAAAAACATATAATTTGGGATAGATCAAAATGTTAATATAATACACATATATACATGCTATTAAGCAAATACATTTGAAAAATCAAAGTTCCTTCTGAAATAAACGTAATTGAAAGAAAAATGTTTCATTTTCAAATGATTGGAAATAAATGTTTATCTAATGGGTATCCCCAAAGTTAGGCAATCCTCAAACTCAAACTCAGTGGCACAACAGCCCATGAAGGCCAGGAACTACTATGCCCATCCCAGTATATATGACCATTTGGCGCTGAGGTGCATGAGATGTCCTGATTAGGTGGTCTGTCTGAAGTGAGACCTCCAGTGTTTAAGACCCCAAGCAAGTTTGGTATTCATTTATTGACCCACTGCAGCTGGGTTGAAAGGCAGAGTCGACCTTGCCCAACCCGTTAATAGAACCTGGACCTGTGGTGTGGAAGCACGATACACTACCACTTGACCCTTTTTGGTTAAAAATAAAACTTAATGTTGGAATCTTATACAATTCCCTAATGAATGAGGGAGTCCAAACTTTTTTTTCTTCATGTAAACTGTTTGGATGGAAATGGTTAAATATGAACATTTCACAAATTGCATAAATTAAAATTAACCGTTATAGTCTATATAAATTTTTAAAAGTACAAAAGGTGTATTTTGGCTGCACCAATTAATTTTTAAAGGAGTACGATTACGAAAAAGTAGTACAAATAAATCTAAAGTAGGGTTGGTTGCCTTATATATTTTCAAATACAACAAGGTATTGGAAGCCAATTCTACAATTCATTGTTATAAAAATGTTTTACATTTTCTACAACAATATCTTAATGTCTGAATTTAAAATTACATAAAATTCTTGACATCCGCAACAATGACCATTATAATTTTTATTAGTATATGAATGCGTCGTCAAAACAATTACATGACTAGTATTAATATATTATTTTGTGACCATTTAATTAATATTAAGTATAACATAATGCACAAATTTTCTGAATTTCAAAATAAATATTTCGAAAACTACTTTAGACATATACTTAGAATTTTTCATTCCTACGGTTTAGCTTCTCAGCTTTGCTTCTATGTAAAAAATTGCTTCTATGTATAAAAATTTATTGTATATTGTTGCTCTTAACATGCAGTTTTCAACCAAATTGTATGACATTTTCGAAATATATTAAAAAATACTAAAGATACTATGCATTAAAATTTGAATTTTTATTATACTCAAAGAACTGTTAGTACTTATGGTAAATAATTTTTAACTGCGCGATACATTTTTATTTTTTTCGAAATTTCTAATATAAACTTCCAAGCTTTATACGGTCAAGATTTCAAAAAATATCCAGATTTTAACTACTTATTCAGTTAGCCTTTAAAAAAAGATAAATGTTGAGGTATTTAGGATAAATAGATATTTTTGAATAATAATTTGAATGTTTTTGAATAACTCGAATTTAAAATTGATCTTTATGTTTATTTATATGCATAAATGTCTACTGTAAATGTTTCTGTATATTTTTGATTACCATTTATTCAAACATTCAAGTTTTAAAAAAAATGTGGGAAAATCTTAATTCATGTTCTCTTTGATGCAAACTGAAGTTCAAGCACTTAAAATTCAAATATAATTCGGTGTATTTTAACAATATATAACTATGTACTGTACCTAAACTTCCCTGAACACCTGGCTTTGTGTGTGTGTGAAATCTTTAAAAAAAAAAAAAAAAAACCTAATAAATCTGAATTAGTTTTTTTTTCCTTATTATTTTTATCAAAGTGTAAGAAAATGTTTCAAATTATTTGATAAAGTTTAAATATATTCATTTTTAGGTTTCAAATTTTAAAGTGTTCGGTGTTTTATTATTATTATTTATTTTTTTTGACATCTTATAATGAAATAATCATGCTTCAAAAACTGAAAACATTGATTAAGATAAAAAAAATGAAGCGAAAGAATATACTTAAAAAGGTCATTTGTCTAACTATATAAAATACCAGATTACCCTGACGTGCCCCAACTTGTTACAGTTTTAAATTAATATGAAACCAAAAGGGAATTATCACATATTTTACATCTGCGTTGGGAATTTTCAAAACTTTTCTCAAATCAAGCTAACAAACACTTCCTGGGATCTAAAGAAATTCTTCCCCAATTTTTTACGATTGCTCCAGGGTCAGAACACCAGGTTCCCTGTGAGCCATAAAACTTCCTATCAGTGTCCTGCTGTGTGGCTTCCACTGTCCCTAATTATCTTTCAAGATGTTAAACATTTAAAAGAGGGAAAGGATTTCAGAAAAGTACGGCTCAACCGCTTTTGAGAATGTTACTTGAAGGCAAAAATATACGTGTGCGGTGCATTTTCGAACCATCTTTACATTGACGGAATTTTATGTGTGAAACGCTTGGAGAGTTAAAATTAATAAAATCTCATTTTAAGTCTACAAGTAATTTCAAACATACATTATTTTATCACCATTAATTTTAAGCATACATTGCCACATGCATCCTTACATTTAATTACTGATAAAATCTCTCAATTTTAATTCAGCTTTTTATTTGAAAAACTACAGCAATTTAATTTGCTCTAAGTGAGTTAGGCACATGGTAAAATCAGTTCAAGGCCATTGATCACCATAAAATGCATTAAAAGAGAGAATTTGAAATATCCAGAAATGTTTTTAAAATAGGGAGGAAAAAAAATCGTATCAGAAGAGAAAATTCATTACATAGAAAACACACTTCACTATTTGGAGGTTATTTTACAAAGAGAATAATAAAATGTTCTTGGTTCCAGGAAAAAGTTCGCAAAATAGAAAAATTTGCTAAATAAAACTGCGTAAAATGGAGGACCAACTGTATTTTTATTTTCTATTCAAGCAGAATTAAAAAATTCTAAGAAGTGAAGTATTCTAAAAAAAGATGAATAACTTAAGAGCTTAACACTTAACTTTTGTTTTTTTCTTTTACATAAATTAGCATTTAAAATGAAAAGGTTGATTCCTTATGTCTATTCAGGACAACCCCAATTAATTCTCAAAAAATCAAAAAATGCATCTACATACAATCCACAAAAATCTAAATTTAAATAATTGGTGATGGAATTCAAATGAAAAGTAATATTAAGAAAATAAGTAGCAAACATTTGTTTCATATTTTTAAATATTAGTCCCAATGCATAAAGCAAAAATAATATATTTTTTTTATAATACTAGACATCTATGATCTGCTGCATTAAGGGGAAAAAATAATATTGTTGCAAAATTTTAAGATTTTACATTAATTTAAAACTATATTAATGTAAGTACATTCATTTTTGCAAGTATATTTTTGAAACATATTTGATCAATCAGATTATCGTCATTTTTAACATGGGTTTTTCACTTAATTTATAACTAACATTTTTATTTTGCAGAGCAATACATTTATTCTAAGTCAAAATGAAAAATTCTACAAAATTAAAATATTTATAATGCAAAACTTTAAGAAATAAATAAAATACATCTCTATATTTTTTCAAAACAAATTTAAATAAAGGTATTTATTTTTAAAACACAAAACTAACATAAAATAGTTTTTTTTTACAGATTTTATTGCATACACATTCTAAACATGAGAATTAACCTGAAAAAAATCATAAAAATTTTAACAGCCAGCACAAGTTCTGTTATTCCTTCTTTATGAATAGCATGAAAAAAAATGTTAATAAACACCTGAGACTTCGTGAACGAGGTCTGACAACTGGCGAATGCCTCCCATCAGCCTCCTCAAGACCTGGGTTACTTTCATTGCTGCTGAAGTGTGTGATGGAAGAATGACCATCTTCAACATTGGCATGAGTTAACATGTGAAGCTTTTCTTGAGAAGAGCATTGAGACTTAAAAAGAAATTTTCAAAAATGATTCATTTCAATTCTTTCAATTGAATTATTTTTAGAAATTAGATTTTTAAAATATTTGAAATACTGAATGAACAAAAAATCATAGTTTTTGTTCCATGTTTAAAAAATAAGGTTCAAAAGAAAAATCATTTAAAAAACTAGTTTTAAAAAATCAGTTTTAACTCAGAATACTGAGGTCCAATTAAAAATTTCTTATATTTTTAATTTTTCTTAACACTTTAGATTACTTTATAATTAAAGTTATTTAGGGGAGGGGGGGACAAGCATCACATAATGTTTTAATAACGCATTTTACATACCTATGACACAAATAATCAATTACTGTAAACAAGAAACATTCCATTAAGCATTTGTATGGAGAAAAAAATATGTCAAGCATTTATACAGACAGCTTCTTTCAAATCGATAATTAAATGTTAAAACAAAATCAGACTATCTTTTGATGTAATTAAAGATACATACAATTCAAACCTCATTATGCTTCACATCGTTTATACATTTTCAAATGTAAAAACAAAACATCTTCAACTTCCAATATAAAACTTTCATAAAACACCTTTTAAAAAAATCAGAGCAATTTCAAAATTTCATTAATCTTTAAGTTAAACTTGTAAGAACAAGCTTTAAAAAAAGCACTCCTTTCTTTAAATATTTTCATTATTTGTTATTTGGAGAAAAGGAAGCAAATAAATAAGCAACAGAAAAAGTGATATTTAAAAATAACATAACTCACATAATTGCAAGCAATAGCATAGATCAATAGAAATAATTTTAGCTGCAAGTACATACATATATAAAAACAATATCAGCAATGTTAGAAATAAACAGTTTTTGTGCATACAAATTCATATCAAATTCATCTAATACTCACAACTACTTGTTACAGTAGCATCCAACTTACATTATTTGTGATGTTTCTTTCATAATACCTCTAAGCAGAAAATTGAATACTTAACAAAATATATAGATAAAATGTTCATTAAAAATAAAAATTAATTAATACTTACTGAAACATTTGAACTTCCAGGTGTATTAGTACCATAACCTGATGATGGAAGTGAAGCCAATGACCACCTGCGACCATCAACACTAAGTTTAAGGCAGATAATTAGCTCAATATAAATTGCATTATCTTTCAATGTTAAACAAATTTTAAGGACACAATAACTCAAAATTTTTAAAAATAATAATATAGATACATAAATAATATATAATAAAATTTAATAATAATAATTTAATAATCCATAGTGTTAACACTAAAAATCTTATTGGATGATATACCTTGATCATCTTTTCTATGTCAAATAGCACTTGATGTGCGTTTTCTTATTAAAAATTTAATTAATGAGAGAAGGAGTTTTTTTACCTATTGTGCAAAAATATCCTTTTATAAAACAAAATGCCATTTTTTATTTCCTCTTTTTTGAAACTGAGTTACTCATAATAAAACCCTGTAATTTTAAACATTAAAAAAAATTCAAATTCTTTTTAATCCTATTGAACAGCAATAAGTTTTACTTTAAAACTAAACTCAGTGGCGCAACAGCCCATGAAGGCCAAGGTCTACTGTGCCCATCTCAGTATACATGACCATCGGGCGCTGAGATGCACGAGCAGATGTCTAATCAGGTGATCAGTCTGACGCAAAACCCCTAGTGTTTAGTCCCCAAGCAGGCTTGGAACTCATTTATCGACCCACTGAAGGGATGAAAGGCTGAGTCAACCTAGCCCATCCTGAGGATAGAGCACCAGAAAGTTTTACTTTATAGTGTAGCATTTCTCACCTTAAAGTACTACAACATAAAGATTTCTAAAAATATTTTAATTTTATTCTAAGCTCAAAAATGATTACGGTACATAAAATACTTGTGAATACAAGACTCTAATTTACTAATTATTACTAAATTTTTGTATTTAAGTAAAATTTCTTTTTTAAAATTAAATTGGAATTGAAATCATTTAAATTTTAAAAATGTTTGCCCCATTAATTTGAAAATTTCAAAATCAGAAACAAAATGGGTTTTTTTTTCTTTTAAAAATACATAACAAAATACATTAGTAACACTCTTATAGCCCAAAAATTACCAAAAATATAAATTTAAATCTAAGGTAACATACTTTAAAAAATACAACTATAGATTCCAATAGAAAAAACACATTAAAAACTATGAATTCTACTTTTTAAAGTGAATATTCTTTAAAAAAAAATACTTCAGTAAAAAATAAATTTGAGAAACAAAATATAATACATTACAATAAAGTAATAAAATGAAATCTAACATAAAATACTCAAGAATACCATAATCCAATAATGCTTAAAAAAATTTACGAATAAATAGAAAAATAATATATCTCATGATTTAGACAAGTATTTTGAAAAATTATTACACATGTATACATAGTGATTTAACTGTGATGATTGAAAATGAAAATACTTCCTACCGTTTAACAGAAGCACTAATAGAATGTGAATTAGATGATACATTTCTTAAGGAATCTGTAGGAATACCTGGAAAATAAGTTATAAATAAGTTTATCTCAAAAAGTTTGGCATAATTTAAGAATTAATATTTAAAAAGTTACTAAAACAATAATACACACAATACCTTGCAAAACAGGGGAATTGCAACGAGGTAAAGTAGGTGAAGTATTGCATATGAAGCTTTTTCGAGCAGCCCTAAAATGTCACCAAAACTTTTTACATACATATTTATATTCATTCAAACCAACAAATAATTTTTAATTGTTATTACACCTTTATTAATTTAAAATGATATTTCATGTTAGCAAAATAATTTGTTATTTTATATTTTCTACAAAAATGTTTTATTTCAATAATTGCATGAATGCATAATTAATTTCTTTCTAAAACTCAAGTGTACATCTAGAAGAAAATAAAAATTTACTTTATACATACTTTTCAGACTTTAAATTATAAGAAAAATAAAATATTTAAAACTTAAAAATAAAATTTTGAAGAAAGAAACAAAATTACCTTCCTCGTCGAGCAGGAACTAAATCCTTCTGCAATTGAAATAAAAAATATGAGTAACAAATAAAATCTAGATACAATTTTTAATGGAAGTTTCTTATAATATAAAACATGCATTAGAGGATAATTTCATAATATACACTGGTAAAAAATAAAATCCTACCACTAAGATAAAAAAAAAAAAAATTTATAGCATTTATAGCAATAAACAAAATTCGGATGCATGTTTATACAGCTTGTGTCAATTGAAAAAGAAGAGCACTGCTAGTGCCACCATGAATATGTAAATCGCATTTATTTTGGAAACCCAACACAAACTTTATGAGATATTTATCTTCCAGGCTCAACACTGTGAGCTATCTTTCAGTCAAGAACGCCTCTAAAAAGATGAAGGAGTATCATCAACTCATCGAGTCTGAGTGAAGCCTAGTAAATTCTTCAACAAGAAGGTGAATTTTCTGTTTGCAATATTGCAGTCTTAAAGGAATGTTTCACTGTACATAAATGTTGGTAGTAGTGATAATAGGAAGATACTATCTCAAGGTCAGAGTCTGTTGCACTTAGATTTTTCTGAAAGGTAAGAACTACTTTCACCACACAAAAGTGGCATATTGTGCTGTATTTGCAATACAAATTTGAGATTCTATGGCAATAGAATGAAAAAGAGAACCAAACAAATTGATTACTTCACAAGAACAGCTCTAAACCATATATCCTGAAGTGTTCATGCCAAAACTCCATATCACTGCATATCTGTAACTTCAGTGGTATTGAAGAGTTCATTGGAGAATAAAGTGAGGATCTGTAGTATTGTCAGATGCAAGTTGTTTACAAGTGATGACCATGTTAGTTAGAAGGTACCAAACAGGATGCTAGGAACCAAACTATCTATGACCAAAATACCATGAGTTATAGATTGGGCAGCAATTTCCAAGGACAGTAGGAACATTTGTCACTCTTTCATGTACCTTAGCAGCAAAGCAGTGCATCAGACTGGTAACAACAGGTAGTGATGCCATTCCTGATCATTATTCTAAGGGGCATGTTCCAACAAAATAATGTTTGTCCACAAATAGCTGCTGTCCCTCAACCAACTCTATTGAGTGCCCTCCTTCCTTCACATTGCATTTTAATGCTTGCTTTCCATCATGTGTGATTAAAGTAATTATTCATGTACCACCATTTCACATTTGAAATGACTCCTGCTATTAGGCATTGATGTACATGAGCAAATCGCTATCAATGATGGATTGATCATGCACACATCTGAATGTGATTCATTTAAATTGGTGTGATACTGTTTTCTCTAATTCTCTTTACACCACCACCATCCCTTTCTTTTTTTTTCTTTTCAAGTCTCATGCCTACATGCAATTTAACTTAAAAGTTTTTAATAGATGTTAGTTTGTTTGTTTAGTTTTAAAATTGCTGCTCTTGTTCTTGAGAACCTAATACTTAACAAATCCCATACACAAAAATGAAGATATAATTCTGCTTTACTTTTGTTTCAAAAATTAAATTCTGAATGTGAAGGCTTCAATAACTGCATTTAAATATTTGATTATTTTTCAGAAGTGTATACAATAGATGAT
This sequence comes from Trichonephila inaurata madagascariensis, assembly GCA_019973955.1. Lineage (NCBI taxonomy): Eukaryota > Metazoa > Arthropoda > Arachnida > Araneae > Nephilidae > Trichonephila > Trichonephila inaurata. The sequence goes on along the minus strand of BMAV01005850.1, from coordinate 200,451 downwards.
GAAAATAAGGTAATACATTTCTTAAGTTGCATTGGATCATTCCCATATTCTAAATTAATACATTTAGCAATTCCGAAAAAGCATAGATATGAAATTTGAAGAATTACATTTCTGTCTAGTTATTTTCAGCCTAAGCCACTAATATCAACTGAGACAAAGATTTCACTCACAAAATACAAAAAGGAAAGGGTAACTTTAATATATATCGATTTGATCTCAAAAAAATATGGCAATTAATTGTGGTTTGGAAGTGGAGGAATGATTGAAGAGAAAATTCACAACCAAATAAATGATATTCACTCTGAATTATTTCCTTCAAACTCAGAACTTAGATACAAACATGTTATTAAAAGAGCAATGCCAATGATCAGGTACAGTTTGGTATGTCTAAGAGTTGCAATTTTTAACAGAATCTAAAATTTTAAAAGCATACAAATAATCAATTAACTTTAATAGTTTTAACAAAATTTTATTTATAATTTACAGTTTAGCAACATATATTTTTTAATTGTATTCCTGTTGTAAAGCAATTAAATAATTTTCTTAATATTATTATCAAAGTTTGTGTGAAGAATCTGTGAACATGGTTTTTGAAAATGAAATAGTTATTTGCAGAGATTTTAAGACAATCACACCACCCAAAGCATTTTCACTGCAATTCCTACACGTGTTGGTGATCACTTTTTTTAATGTATTAAAGGTTTAATGACTTTGCTGTGAACACCCTGAGATATTTATAGAGATACAAAACATTTAGTGCGTAATTGCCCTTTGTGTATGGATCTTTCAAAGCAGCAAAGCAATGCCCAGTAATATTTTGCAGCATATGATATTTGACTATGCTGATCATACATCAGATTCTGTGCATCATATAAATAATCTGCTAAGGGGCAAGTTTAATTCAACTGCCTTATCACACGTCATAAGCTTGATGTAATAGGAAATATAGTTATTTCAATAACAAAATGCAGATTTAAATGAACTTGTATATTTGATACAAACGCTTTGAATATTTCACTCGATATTTAAATTTTCTGGCTGCTTAGCTGTAAATTGATATGGTAACCACAAATGGGTAATACTTTTGATATGAAAGCTTAGAAGATAGGCAAGCAGTAGTCATTTACTCTATACACAAATTAAAACCATTAGCTTATTCATCTATGTAATCAAGTGAATAAAAATGATTGCTTGTATTGTGACTGTGATGGCTAAATAGGTATGCAACTATATTTTTTGTAATATCGGAACTTCTAACCTTTTATTTGCTACCAGAAGATACTAGCCATCATATTAAAGTTTATAAAATAAGTTGATAAAGTCTTTTAAATTATGCTGCTATTTTGTTTTTAAATATTAAGGATAAATTATTCAGGAATTAGACATTGCAGCTAAATTAATATTTCTAACAAGAAATATAGAAAAAAAAATTTTAAGTCAATTCCTACTTTGAATGGATAAACAGAAAGTATTTTATTGACGATTGAAAATTTAACAAGATATGTATATATATATATGTAATAATTCCCCCTATCATCTTTTTAATTACCGTAAAATCCGGCGTATAATGCGCACCCATACTTTCAAGCTGCATTTTTTAATTTTCGGGTATGTTCGCCGTATAACGCGCACCCCGCTTTTTAAGAAGAAATCTGAAATTTTGCATACAATGTTCTTATATTTTGAAGTCATTTATTCAAGAAATAATGCCAGACTTTTGAAATAGTAGTATATTTCTAGAACTAGATCTCTATTAGTTCATAAGGTATATCATTTCTTTTAAATAAACAGTATTTCGATATGTGTAAAAGTAAAAAAATTTTTATGCTGATCTCTTGTTATTTTTTAAAGCTATTGTTTTTATACCCGGTGTATAACGCGCACCCTTGTATTTCGATCACATTTTTTGTGTTCAAAGTGCGCATTATACGCCGGATTTTACCGTAACTCTTTTTAATAATATTCAAATAATCTTCTAATTATTTGGTTCGAAACTAACATTGTAATCTTAATCCTAATCAACTAATATTATTACATCATAGATCCCTTTCCCGCCCATTAAAACCTATCAGAGCTCTTATTACAAAAATGGCACGCGGTCTTCACCATCGGGTATAAAAACCAATGTCTCTGGAAATCATGCCTCCCTTCGCTCGTTTCTCTGTAGTCATGTAGCCGGCTGCTTTGTGTTGTAGTTTCTTAGTCTATGTTGTGTCGTCCATGCTCAATATAATTAATCTGCCTAGGTGTTTCAAGATATTCAATAAATTGGATTTACTAATTTACAAGACTGCCTTGTCAATCCCATCATAGAAAATGCATCAACATACAGGAATCACTCACCACCGGCCACGCCCTATCCTTTGGTTCGCTACAGTAATAACACCCCCACTCGCCATGTCTTACAATTATTTTTACCACTCAACAGAAGTACTACAATAGTCGGTAGGATTGTTCTACATGGGATATAAAAATATGTCAACATTATTTCAACCAAAAAGAAGAAAAGAAAAAAAGTCTGTGGATGCACCCATTCATCGTAACATGTGCAAAATAGTTTCACTACTTTGTTCTCAAAACGGGGAATCCCCTTTCTTCAACTCCGGCGAAAAGCATTAAATGCTGATATGTGTGCGTCGTATAATTGAAAGAAATCTTGGTTTAAAATTTAAAAAGCTTCACGTTTTGTGAATAATCGTGTATCCATAGTCCAAATGCTATGTTCATAAAGTCGGTCGCCAGCAGAAGAAAGAGTAAAAAAAAAAGAATCATCAAATATGTGTTATAAAAATTGTGTTAGAATGCTGATCTCAGCAAATTTACAACGGTGGTGGATCTTATGTTTTGGCTTTCATTTGGTTTTGCTGTCAGCTCTAAGTTGAGTGTTATTTTCATTATTGATTTTTAATAATTGTGATTTAAAAATGTTAAAGAAAGATATTGTTATTTATATGTTTGATGATAATTTCCAAATAACACTTAAGTTTTAAAATGCTCTATCTAATAATCTATTTTGATTCAAATTCTGATATAGATATAAATTTATGGTTTATTCTGTTTTTCAATGTATAAAAAGTTATTTTCATTTTTGAGTTTAATCTAAATTTGTTGATTGGGCAGTCAACTTCACCTATTATTGTGTATGTGTTCTTATAAAGTTACAATTTTAAAAATGTTTCCAGAGATCTCGGGTTTACATTTTTGGTTAAATTTACTCAATGCTATATTTTGTATTCAAAAGAAAATGCATAGCTCATAATTAATATTTTTGAATTTTGATTTTGAATGTGGAATTCGTGCTTTTATAGTTTTTTCAAGTGGTTTATTGAATTCTTCCCAATGTTTTGATATTTTTATTTTGAGAATTTTAGGTCGATACTATTTGATATATTTATGTGGTTTTAAGAATTTTTGGTTTTGATATGAATTACTTTTTAAAATTATACAATTTGATATGAAAATGAGCAACTTTAAATGTGTATAAATTAATAGTTTTGAGAGCACATAGGCTTAGAAAATATTAATAAATAAATAAAAGTAAATAAACAAATGTTTACATTTAGAAGAAATAATAAATAAGAAAGGTTTTGTAAGGATTGTGAATAGTGAGTACCTCAAGGGAATACACATTTGACTGTCAAAATACTATTGCCTCCTAACTTGTACTTTTTCTAAGAATTAAAGCATAATATAAATAAATCAAATAGTTTTAAAAATATATATATTCTTTTCTTTTGGTTGACTTGCAATTTCCAGTCTTGGGAAATTCTGTTTTTGAAGTTAGTGTGCAGTATACATGAAAAGAAGTAAACTTGTCTTAATGATTGTGCAAGGCATGGGTCAATCTCTTAAATTGTTTTTCCTGGCCTGTTTTCATCCTCAGTGCTCTTGTACATAATTTTAGATCTATTTTTCAGGAATTATTTTCTGTATTTTAGAAATTTTTATGGAAATTCATATTTAACAAATCCCAAATCAAAGACAACACCCCTCTACTGAGGCCTCTGGCCCAGCATATTGACAATCACAAGTGTCTGGACACGTCTCACCCTTGCCAGGTCTAGCTTACATGGACAAGGCAACTGACTGATTTTCTATGTACAAATTAATACCTTTACATGATGTGTGTCATTTACAAATATTTTTAAAAATTTTTTATTTCCATTTTATTTCAGGTGTTTAATAATCTTATTTTGATATTTTCGAAATGCAATCTTATATTTATAATTTACTTATGCATATTTGTTTCATATTTTTCTTACCACGTATTCTCCATATTCAAAACCATTTGCATGTTAATGTAAAAGTGAAGGGAAAATTTTTAAAACAATGTTAATCTAAAAATTTCAAATTTTTATTTAATATCTCTGTATGATACGGGCGTGGACCAAGTGCCCTGGAACACACACATCTTTTGCGGAGCGAGGAAATGTAATAATTCCCCCTAGCATCCTTTTAATTAATATTTTTTATTAATATTCAAATAATCTTCTAATTAGTTGGTTCGAAACTAACATTGTAATCTTAATCCTAATCGACTAATATTATTACATCATAAATCCCTTTCCCCCCATTGTAACCTATCAGATCTCTTATAACAAAAATGTCCCACAGTTTTCACCGTCAGATATAAAAACCAATGTCTCTGGAAATCACGCCTCTCTTCGCTCGTTTCTCTGTAGTCATGTAGCCGGCTGCTTTGTGTTGTAGTTTCTTAGTCTGTGTTGTGTCGTCCATGCTCAATATAATTAATCTGCCTAGGTGTTTCAAGATATTCAATAAATTGGATTTACTAATTTACAAGACTGCCTCGTCAATCCCATCATAGAAAATGCATCAACATACAGGAATCACTCACCACCGGCCACGCCCTATCCTTTGCTTTGCTACAGTAATAACATCCACTCGCCACATCTTACAATTATTTTTACCACTCAACACAATTATTACAGAAGTACTACATATATATATAGGGAAAGAGTGAACTAAGAGTAGGAATTGAAAAAAGAGTATGATTTGTCTGCATTGTTGTTACAATGCACACCCGATTTGGCTAGTTTGGCTGAAAAACCGTTTTTAACCCCAACTTTTGTCATTGTTTTCACAGTTACATTGTTACAACAACAGACAAATCTAAGTTGGTGCTGAAAACCAGTAATTTAATTAAATTTAATTAATGAATTAATATATGAAAAAACTGTATTAACATTAAGTATCATCCAGTACAAGTTTAAAAAATTTATTTGAACTTGATTGGATGAATAGAAAGTATTTTATTAACAACTGAAAATTTGAACAAGATGAATATATAAATATATAGAGTGTAAGAGCTAATATGCCAAAACAGAATCCTAATCTAGAAGTGTTACTCTTACCTCACCTAAATTATTTGCATCTACGACAGAGGGGACAGCCATTACCAAAGGGATGTCAGACATTTGGACAATGCCACCAAATTTAAGCATTTGTCATTCAACAATAATATCCACACCTTTCAATAGATGTGTTGCTAGACAATAATTTAATTAAATTAGAAATTTAAGGAAGGAGGTGTTAGGTATTGACGCACATGAGTTGACTGTTGATGTTGTATTGATTATGTGCACAACTGATAACTACTGTACATGCGCTTATTTAAATTGGCGAGGTGATACTGTTTCTACTAGTTCACTTTCTACACTTGTTTTTTCCATGTCTTGTGCTGACATGTAATTTAATTATTTCAATAAATGTTCTTCTACTTGTAAAAGTTTTGCTCTTGTCTTTGTGTGGCTCAATACTTCAAGAATTCTATACAAAAAAATCTTCAAAAACTTTAACCTGCCACCTAAAAACTTTTAATCAAACAAATGTATTACCAAGACAAATGGATTGCCTACGTTTCATTCATTTAAAACTAACTTCTTCTTGGTTTAAAACGATTTCACTTATCATCAAAATACTTCTAGTAATAAATTCTAGTAATAGATAAAATAGTTATAAAAAATGTTTTTTAAATTATATTTTCAAACTCAAAAAAATATAAAAATATAAAATTACTTAAATATTAAAGATTAAAACAGATAGTTGAAATTTTGGAAACAAAGAGATGTGTGTGTGGATGCTGCAGTATTTATAAACAGATTAGACTTTTCTTTTTTTAAAAAAAAAAAGTTTTTACCAATTTTATGGCTAGCTAACCTTTCCTTTTTTTTTCTGTTTATTCCTTTGGAATATATGTGTACAGCAATTTAATAAAATATTTTGTCATTATCTAAAATAGTAAAGAATGCTACCTATTTCAGAAGCTCAAAAAGAAATTAAAAATTTAAGTGCAACATGAAAATAAATAAAAGCATACATACAATGCAAGCTGACAGAGATGGAGCTGACTGGCCCATCAAAGAAGCTCTCATTCTCAGCAAATTTGATGACTCAACTAGAAGAAAAAATATTAATTTTTTCACGAGAGAAATTAGTGAAAGATATACGATGTATTTCTAACTTTTGTAAATTAACCAGATAGTAGATATGTATGCAAGAAAATAAAATTTTACATATGCACTCTTGAAAAATTGCTAGAATTAAGATTTAAATTCCTTCTTGACATTATTCAAAACTTATTACATAAGAAACTGAAATGCTTCAATAAAACATTATTATATGTTACTGCAAACATAAAAAATTTATTTTACAAGTATAAAATTCTATAAAAATTTTATCAAATTGATGTACATTGAATTCTCAATGCAGTTATGGCTGATCAAATATTTTACAAAAATCATTAAACTTTTATAAATAAAATTAGGATGTAGAAACAGAGGTTTTAACACAAAAATGGGGAAAAAAATTTTAAATTAGTGGGATAAGATATATTAAATAAAAGATAATGTAATACAGGTAAGAAATAATTATTTGTCTTTATTACAAAAATTTATAGATATCTCATGTTGGTGTAAGACATTAATTCACATAATTGATATATGACAAATACCTCATACTTATTAAAACCATTAATATTTATCATTTTTTTTTTAATTTATTTAAAAAAAAGCATAACAATACAGAATCTACAATACAATTGCCAAGACCATTACTCTGAAAAAAACACAATTTAACCTTGTTATTTAGATCCATTAATACATAAATATAAGCAGGGGGGGGGGGCTATTGTAACATTTAAAAAGAATACAACATAAGGAAAAATACATTTAAAAAAGGAATTTTTCAAATCAAGAATACTACAGCATTTGCACTTACCTTGAGGAGAATGTTGCGAGTGAGGGCTTGAGCCAAAACTCTCTCTACGGATCCTGACATCCTCAGAAATCTGCCGAGAAATAGGTCTGGGTTTGCGACAAGGGAAGAGGGTTATCAAATCATCAAATTCTGAAGGTTTAGGAGAAATGGTGGGTGATGAAGCCGTTCTTTCCACCTAAAATGTTTTTCATGTTCAAATTAAACACTCAAACAATGAAAAAAAACTTCAAAGATTTTTCTTAAATAATTGATAAAAATCCCACTAAAATTAACTTGATTTCAGTGAAACAAATCTATCACAAAATTACATTTTTAATGAAACTAGATTATAATTAAGAGTAAATTTCACAATTTTAGAGCCTATAAAAAAATCTATATTTTGTTTAAATCACCCATTTATCTTGAAGGATTTTGTTTTCTTAATTAGCATATCAATAACTATTTTCAAAAGCACCAGAATATATATTTTAAAATGTATATATAACGCCCATTCGGTACAGTGGTTAGTGACACTGACTGCTGTGCTCAGAGAGAGCATAGATGTTTGTAAATGTATAGTGCCTTCAGGGCATGGGGATACTCCAAACAGCCATCGAGCTGCAAGTCATCTCATGAGGTTGGTGGAAGATGAAAGGTGAGAAGCCCCTGACACCCACCCGGAGTGTTCGCCCTCAAAATTGGGGTGGAAATGAGCAAAATCATATTGTCACCTGCATGGTGCTCAAAGCTACGGCTAATGATTGGCATACGATCTAGCCCTTTGCCTTGATGTTTTCTGTGGACCTCAATCTGGCAGCATTGATCAGGTGGCATTAGCAACAACCAAATGTATATATATGAAAAATAAATCAATATAAAAGTTAATGTACAAGTAAATAAAAAAACAGAAAAATATATAATGACATTTTTAATATTTTTTTCAATATAAGCTTTAGTTTCTGCAAAAAGAAATTTGCTTGAGTTATCCTTAGAAATATTATATGTTGCCGTTATCATTTTAATGTTACTTACACTCATGTCCATAAATTAAGGATAATTCAGAGTCACATGGAAATTGAAATCTAAAATATATATCATCTGTAAAGTGACTACACACAACTTCAAGAATTATATGCAAATTGCAGGAAGCCACCAGATGACACCAATAGTACATCACAAAGACAAGAGTGTAAGAGGAGGATATATAAGAAATACAGGCAAAGTAAAACTGTTCGGAAGTGCTTTATAAACCTTTAAGTGCAATAACTGCATAGTTATGGCACAAAGGAGCATTTGGATGATTTTTTTATGAGGTAGAATTATCTGCTGTCTAGAATGTGGGCGTACCCAGCTAGAAGTATCCGAAGAATCACCCAGAGTGTCATCTCCAGGCTTTGGTAACAATTCCAAGATGATGGAAATGTGAGTAGACGTTACAGCAGAGGTCGCCCTTGAGTTACAGCATCGACTGAAGACCGGTATTTGGCACAATTACTGCCAAAAGAGACGAAGCACAGCATCAGACCAGCCTCGTCAGCTTTCTTCTGCCACTGGTACAATAGTTTCAAGGCAGACCGTGTACAGATGCTTAGGGCAGATTGGTCTATATGCATGTAGACCTGACATATGAATTCCACTAGCTGCAACTCACTGTTGCCTGCAGTTAGCCAGGAGTAGAGAGCCTGCATTGTGGACACCACAACAGTGGGCTTGTGTGATGTTTTCCGACAAGTCCAGTGTTAGCTTGTGATCCGATTCTCGCCAGACTTTCATATGGAGAGCGCAAGGTACCCGTTTCCACCAAGAGAACATCAATGAATTATACTGTTTCGATGGTGCAGGATTGCTCATTTGGGGGAAGGATTATTCTCAGTTCCAGAACTGGCCTGCATGCCAAATCTATCAGGACATCATTTTGGAACAACATGTACTTTTGTTTCGGGGCACTATGGGCACAGAATTTGTGTTTATGGATGACAACGCCTGTCATAACTGCGCAAAGATCTTAAATGAATGCCTTCAATCAAAGGATATCCTGATTACTAAGGTCATGGCATGTGAATAGAACAATTGATTAATTTTTAGTAAAATTTATCCAAACTGTACAACAGAAACATCATCATTTGTTAACACAACTGTATCAGTTGCTAGATTCATATGAAAATTTTCTAGCTTCTAGGAAAATTAATTATATTGTTGTTTTAGAATCATTAAGAGCTTCCTATTGAAGCTAATTCTAAATTAAAATATTTTTCAAAATGATGCACATTGATGTTTACTTATTCGGAATTCCTCTCGGTAACCCATTCATCTAAAGTTGCAGAAAACTTTCATCATTCATCATACAATCTAACTCATTCATATTTTCCTTTTTGACAGCTCCATGAAATGAATAAATTAGATACATTACTCAAAAGTTGTTTGCAGTAGCATTTTTGTAATAACAACTCTTGTACAAATCAGGTTGTAATTGTATCAATGGATAATTTATTCAAGGCAACAAGTCTCGATACATTTTTTTCTAAACTACATTTTAGAAAGATAAAAGATGCTGGGCCAGCATTACATGATTTTTTGTTCTTTACTTTTTTGTGGTTTGTTTTTAAATGATTGTGGAACTACTCATGGATGACACTTTGTAATTATCTAGTATTTTATTACAGTAGTTACAGCTCACTTTGCCTTTTTTTAACTTCAAAAGACATTTTGGACTAAAAATTAATGAAATTATTTAAATATTGATATTTTTACCATTATAAAAATTACATTATCAGACAAATAAAGGTACTTACATATTATCACACGTGACATTATATGAAACAAAGCAGATGATTGCCAATTCAGCACAAACACATGCAAAATCAGGGTTGCCAACTTGACGAGTTATCTTGAATGTTGGCATTGTTGCAATAATATATAAGTACCCAAATAAATACTGTAGTCTATGGCACAAAATAATAAACATGGAAACTGGCTTCAAATTTCCTCTAAATAATCTCAATGCACATTAGTAAACACAGACACAGAAAAAAACAAGTTCTAAGCTCCTAAAATATAATAAAAACTGGCCCACCTGAACATAACAAAATTTACAGGTCTAGTTAGCATCTGTGTGCTTGTACAGTCCGAATTCTGGCGCAACTTGCTAGATCTTTCTCCAATGTACAACTTTCAGTGTACTTTTTGCTTACATTAAAATAATTATAGTGGATTAATATACAAGCGTTATGTATAAATTCAAAACTTTATTTTTACAGAAAAAAGCAGCTTTTGAATTGAAAAATTTTCTTTTAAAGCTAGGTTCTCATAAGTCGACAAACCCTAATGTACAGTAGTTCACACTTAGAATTTAAAATTTTAGTCTTCAATGAATCTACACTTAAAAATTAACTAATAAAAACATCTTTATATTTTAATTTTTCTTTTCCACTCTTTTTACAACTTTGAGGAAATATTTTCTATTATCAGGTCCAAAATCAAACCTTCTAAAAAAGAAAAAGCATTACACACTATGGTTTCCCCTAAAATAAAAATTGAACTATAATTTTACTGTAACAAAAACATAAAAATTTTTGGAAATTTCTGACATTTTAGTAACACTTACATGACAAGTACTTTCGAACTCCTTGGCCAGTTGTATAACTGTCATAACATGCTTTACTTTTTCATTATCATCCACATTAAACTTTGTCCTCAGATCTTTTTCTGTCAAACAGCAAAACTGATTTAAAGGTAAATCAGATGGGACCACACCCATTAAAACCTCTTCAAGACGGTTCTCCACCATAAATGATCCTACAGTAGGGCATGGCACATCCCGCCATCTCTGAGGTGTCACACTTTGTCTGCTTTGTGGAGCTGAAGATGAGCGAGTTGTAAATGCTTCTCTGCGCGAATGACGCCAATGAGAGTGATCTTTCTCGCTCATCTCAAAATCTGAAAAATTTCAGAAGATTTTAAAAGAAAATTAAGTTTACAATTAAAAACAAAATATTTAAATGTAACATAGCAAATGTAGAAACTAATTTTCAATAATTAAAATTTTGATTTTATTTAATTACATTGTATCTAATAAAAGAATCAGGTGGTCAGTCTAACATGAAACCCCCCAGTGTTAAGTTTCCAAGCAAGCTTGGTACTCATTTATCGACCCACTGAAGGGATGAAACGCTGAGTCGGCCTTACCCAGCCCCCCAGGGGTTTAAACCTCTTTCTAATTACAACTGCACATTACTTCTTTGAGCATATAGTGCCTAGCAGTTCAATAGATAATAGAAATTGTCCCAGTAGTTGGAAGAGTCATGAAGGGTCAGAGGAAAAGATGTCCATCAAAGCAGAGTAGGAAAAAAGATGTCATATCTCCCAGTCATTCAAGCATAAGTACATAACACACAATCAGGAGAATCAATAAGTCCAAATAAAAATAGGTGAGCTTGTACATAATCATGTTTAGTCATAAATCAGAAACACACCACACCAATAGTTTTTGGCACAGAGACCCAGATTTGTCTACTTAAAACAGAAGACCAATTCTTCCCAAATGCAATATTCCTGTAATGACAGAATCATACTTTATAGACATGCCCTCTAATAATCTATATAAAGTTCTAAATTGAATATGTAGGTATTCAGGTTGATTAAAACCACAACCCTCTTTACCGAGTGCATCTACCAGCCAGGGACATCAATCTGGCTGTGAATCCAATGCAAGATGATTTTCCTTTCTGACTCAATAAAGGAGTTAATTAATAGCTTGCCCACAAACTCAATAGATGTAAAAAATCATATTACATCTTGCGATAGTAAAAATGACAGCTGAAATTTATTATGAAATTAAATGTCATCTTTTTCTAACAGTTGTTTTAGAAACAAAGTATAATGATTCATTTTAAACAATTCAACAAGATTAGACAATTTACTATTATTGTAAATTTAAAACAAATTCAAAAGATTGAGAAATTAGCAAAAAGAATTATAAAAATAGAATATCCATTCAGATTTTACTGACATTTTTAAAAAACATACATATATTAACTTGACATTGAACATACATACATTATAAATTTAAAAACATACATGTGAAATTTTATAGAATATACAGCAATTTAATATCTTTCATACATAGCTGTTTGCTAAAGTTTCAGACCAGAAACCAATTTTTAGAATTTTAAAACTTTTCAGCATTTCCAAAGATTATTGTATCACTCTCATGTGGTTGCTATAAATAAACGTTTCCACCTCATTTATAGCTAGTTGCTAATTGGATTGCCATCCACTGCATATTTGTGTAATTATCCTCCACTTACTGCTGCAAAAAAGGCTGAAGTAATGGCTCTGCTAAAGTTGGATTTTCTGAATATGAAACAAATTCAAAGGAAACATCAGTAAGAAAATTGTTCATTAACATGTCAGTAAATCTAAAATTTTGGAAATATTTACTGATATTAAGTTAAGCAATCAACCAAGAGAAAGAAGCATACATGATGATCATGTAGTAAAAAAGATGGTGGTACTATCTATCTAAGGTACTGACGTACGATTTACTGTCTGGAGAGGACATCAACGGTTCAGTCCTAGGAGAGCCCACACCCTTGGCGCGAATTATTTTTGGTTGGCGATAATTGTGCCATCTTGGTAGCCCTACTTTGATACACTAGATATGGTAAACCTATTTCTTGAAATTTCGTATTTTGTCGGCGGGCATTTCGAATTTCATTTTGTTTTGGGGAACCGGGCTGGAATGGTTGCGTGTGTGAAGGAATATATCTTAGAATTTTTTACTTTGTTGAATGCGAAAGGTTAGAAAGAATCGATTGAATAGTGCATGAAGAAAGGATTTATTGCTTAGAGTTCTGAATGTCCTAAATGTAATGATCGGCATGATGTAACATGGTCTTCGAAATTGCACCAGCCACGCCGAAGGTATGTTCGACCATTACCTCGCAGAATAAAAATGGCGGCGCTCACACGATCATTCACTTAGCGATGAGACCTTCAAGACTTTTTTTAAAATCAGTCGTTACGCTGTACCCTCCACTCGGAAAAGATCAGCAGTAAGAAAATAAGTGTTGTTTTTATATATTTTTTTTATCTTAAATCCTTAATTTCTGTATTGTTTACATATATTTTCATTATGCATCCTACTTATCTCTCTGTATTTACTTGGCGCCATCTCGTTCTGTCTTGGCGCTTTTTTCGTTTTGTCGCCAAGGGTGTGGGCTCTCCTAGGATTTTACCAAGAAACTTCAATTTAAAAATCAAATATTAAAAAAATGACTGACTTTTGCCAGACAATATCACAACTGGATAGTAAAACAGTATATGGTACTATTTGCCAACAAGTTAAATATGCAACAATTTTCTTCTACTAGATATGTTTGCTCCCAAGAGAAAAAAAGAGATACTTAGGTATCGCAACAATCACCAATTCTATTAATAATTTGCCAAGTTGGCAACCCCGATTTCCTAACTGAATTGGCCTCTATGTGTCTTCATTTCATATAATATCGCTAATATGTTACAGTAATAAGTAAGGAACAAAAAATAAATAAACAGATGAAACATCCTCTAAGCCAACTGATTTAGTATTCAATGTCTATATATTTGTTTACTATTGCAAATCTGTATTTCCTACATCTAAAACCTCCATAAATTAAACTTAAGATGAGGTTTCTTTGCAATGCTACAGGACAGGGATGGCGAACTAATGGCACGCGACACAATTACTCGGGCAAGTCTACGATCAAAACGGTTAGCATTTTAGTTCAAAATAACAAAGTTCACTATGAAGTATTACGAATAAACGCAGTCGCGTTTTTACAGACAAATGCCATCATTTCAGAGAATTGCATACAAAGCCTCAAGACACACACAAAAAATATTATCTTCAAGAGGAATCTCACACAATACTTTTTACGCTAAACTGCATATTTTCAGAAACAATATTATTACAAGAAACTACTAGTACTTCCCGAACTTGAAAAAATCAGACGAAGAAAAAGTTATTCAAGAACTTATTTCCATAATTATTATGTACCCCAATGTGACTTCATTTGATAAACTGAACTTGTCCCAATTCGATTGGAAAGAAATTGAAGAATTTGAAATGCAACTGTGCTTGATTACCAGTCTAGTTCAATATGGATTCAAAAATTTACTAAAACAAGAAAAATGTTGGAATTAATTGAAACAGAAAGGTAACAACCAATATAAGTAAAAATGTCAGTAACAAAACTTTGGAAACATGGAATTCGATTCCTGATACATCTACCTATGCCCGAGAATGATTATTTTCAAAGGTGAATAACATTTAAGACTCACTTAAAAAACCATTTGGCAGATGACTCAAATTCAGCGTGTGTTCTGCTAAAAGTAACATTTTACAATCCTAATGCAAGTTATTTGTCATCTGATCGGCAACAACAGAAGTCACACTAATGTTACGTTAATTTGAATTACACGTATATCCAAAACATTTACTGCTATGCAGTGCAAAATGTATTTTTTAATAGTAAATAAGGAGTTTTGAGTGGTTAGTATTTAATTTTATTATTTTCCCAAAAATCACGAGTCAAAATTATTTGACGGCACGTCTATACCCCATTAAACACTTTTTTAGAAAAAATGGCACGTTGATCCAAAAAGGTTCACCATCCCTGCTAATGGATAATTAACCTAGATCTTTGGTCAAATGTCTTGAAATAGTACTCACACTGATATTGATGTCCTCTGAAGACAGTGAATCTTAATGTTATAACCCAAGATAGTACCACAATCTTTTTTTTATTGCACGATCATCATGTATGCTTCTTTCTCTTGATTAATATTCAATTTTCATGCATGATGGGGTTCTGTGTCACAAGTCAAAGACTGCTAAGGACAGATTAAATCTAAACACTTTGTTGGGTAGATAACTCATATTTAAATATCATCAAGAATCTGTAGTGTACTGTAAGCTGCAGAAAAGCAATTAACTTGTGATAGGGCACTAGTTAAAGTAATGAATCATATCTGGCACTTTCTAAAGCTTATTATTTTCAAACTTTTTTGAAACATGTCTAACAGTACTACCACAAAGATTAAAGCAAACGAGATGCTACTAAATACCAACTCTACTTAAATAATCCTTTAAGTCTTTTAATTTTTATAATAAACATCATTGTTGCAGCATTCAATGATAACTAATTGTTCTACGGTTAGTTTTAAATTTTTGCAGACAACTGAACAAAACACTTAACTCAATGTAATAAAAATTTCTCACCAAACAGAAACTTATGATTCCTGTTAAAAGTAAGTTTAATCTCTCATTTTTTTTAAAAAAAACATTTTCAAAGCTTATAAGATATATATAACATATATTTATTAGCATTTTGTGAATTTTTGTAATTTGTTGATGATATAATACATAAATACCAAATAAACACAAATTTTTTTTTAAATTTTTAATGTGATCCTAATTTATCTATTTTTTAAAGCTATTTCACATGTTCTACTAATTATTCCATGGCTTGAAAAATATAAAATGCTAGCTATTTATTGATTTGAAAAATAAAATTAATAATTATATAAATTCTGCTAATATATTGTAGACCATGAAAATTCTAAAAAAAAAATTGTTCTACTTAAAAGAATTCATCCAATTAAAGTTGCTAATTCTTATTATTTAATAGCACAAAGCAAACAACAAACTTAAAAATACGGCTTACAAAAGGTATTACTAAATTAAAATTTATAAGCCATTTGATTTCATATAGTTGCAATAATAAAGATATTAGTGTGATACATTTGAATTAAGTTTCTTTCAATTAATTTAAATTTTATTATGAATAAAATTAAATTAACTTAAGAAAATTGGAATATAATCCTTATATGTTAAATTCTAAGACAATCAATGAAAATTCCCTTAGTCAATTTCAAGACAAAAGACGTGAATCAAAATTTGAACATGATATAAAAAAATTAAAGCTAATATAAATTCATATCTATATAGATATGTTACACCCTTTTTTACAGTTATAAAATATATTCAATAAAATTTTATAAATGTTCATATGTAACAAAATTTATAAAACATTGTCTTTTTTCTAAGTACACACACATATAACATGTACATACGTATAAATAGATGTATATAGATAAAAAAACACAATGAACAAAACTTTATAATTAATACAAAGATTTAAATTAAAAAAATGAATATCAAAAAAGAATACATAAATGTTTCAACAACTTAATAATTAGGTTTTTCGACTAAAATTTGAAAAATTTCAAGTTAAATCATATGGTAAAATACAAGGTCAATGTTTCCTAATAACTTAAGATAAAAAGAAGGGATCAAGAGGAAATAACTATTTTAAAAGCTCTTTGAAAAAAATTATTAAAGATGAAGTGCAGCACATTCAAGCATTTATAACTTAAACAGCTAAAACCTTCATGCAGATAGTGAAACAAATGCAATCAAATAATTTGTTTAAGCAAGTCATCATTGAAGTAAATCACAACTGTTAAAAAAATTTTCGTTTTTAAATTTATTCTTACAAAAAAAAACATCTAAAAATATTTAAAATGATAAAAATTTTAAAAATTGTTGTTGTGGACTTTATAGCAGACAAAAAATTACATATGGACAACAATGTAATTATGAAAACAAAGAACATTTTTTTGCATACAATTTTAAGACACAAAAAAGCGCATAGTGTAAAATTTCAAATATTACATCCACACAATACCCTATAATATATTTTAGATAAACCATTATGGACCACATAAATTATTATTTATAAAGTACACAAGCTGAAATTACCTCACACAATAAGGTTAGCAGACCAAGCAGACGGCCCCAAAAAATCCATCAATAAACAATCTTATAACACTGTCCTCAAGAAAGTTTGCCCTCATTCTTAATCAAACCCTTTAATATTCATACTACTTTGTTTACAGCTTTTCATTTATTTAGAAGAAAAAAACTGCTTAAAAGCCCATTCTTTTAAATCATTCAGACATTCATAGCAGAAAATGAAAACAAAAAATTACGATCGATCGATACGACATGATTTCCTGATGCCAAATTCGTAAATGTTTAATCAAATGTTTATAGCTTAGAAAAGATAGCTTGATGGCTTAATTTTAAGAACGTAAGAAAAATATCGAATCTCTTCTAAACTCAGTTCTCAATGAATTAATTAATGTATTCTTGTGAGAAAATATCTCTTTGAAACCAAGAAAATAATTATCTATGGAATATAAAAATTTACAGCCCTCCGAGCATTGTAAATAATCTTATGAGGCAGTATAATGTTGATCCCTAGTAGCTTAATACGAGGATAATATTTTCATTAAATCAATTTAAATAATGAATAATATTTTCTGTGCTTATGACCCCACGATAGAGGTGAAAATTTCTGTTTTGGGATGTCTTCAGTATCCAATGTTGAGCCCAGTTAAAATTGCACCAACATCATCACATATAGTATCATTCATGTTGTTGTCCGTTGTGTTGGCCAACCTTTAAGGGAAGAGTGCCGCTATCTGATTAAAAAAAATTATGCAAGCTACTTCCAATTTTTACAACAACAAAAATATACAGTGAAAAAATGTTATTTATAGACTTTTTAAGGGATTTCTACGCAAAATACACATTTTTTAGGCAAATCTAAGTAAAGTATGAAAAATAAAATCTTTTCAATGTAATCTAAAATTTAAATTATTTAAATGTCCCATTATATCGGTAAGAAAAGTTTGATTCCTTAGCCAATCTTCATTCTTGAGGGAAGTCTTCAATATTCGAGGTTAGAACCAGTTCAAACTGCACCAAAACCTTCAAACAGAGCGAGTATTATTCAAATGTGGTTGTCCGTCTATTAGATCTTCTTGCGTCTGGCTACGTCACAAAGATAGAATCAACGAGATAGAAATTGAGCAGTCTTCCGCAACATAAAATAGTCCGAAATGCAATTACAATTTTTAAAGAGAATGCATAAAAAATGGAATTTTAATTTACGTTTTAGGCTTGTTTTAGATTAGAAAATTTGAACCAGTCTTAGAATACTATTTTGAGAGTAGTTAAAAAAAATTAAAATATCAGAAATTTGTTTGTATATTAAACGCTCAAAAAACAGTTCTTTTGCATACATAATTCTTTTTTTTTTTTTCAATTCCTACTATTAACTCACACTCTCTATATATTTATTTATTTGTTTGTTTATCTTGGAGGAATTTTCAATCGTTAATAAAATACATTTTAAAGCGCTCAATTGAGCTGAAATTTAATATACATGAATATTTTGGATGATAATACAATAATTTAATTATAATTAATAAAAATTAATTAACTAAAACTAATTATTTAAAGAATTAAACCATTTGATAGAACCATTGATTTGAACTTAGATACCATTTTGGTGACTTATGTCAAAACTTGAAAAGGTTTTTTCCTCACGTTTTAAAGCATTCAGTTGAACTGAAATTTTATATACATGATTGTTTTAGATGACAATACGATACTTTAATGATAATTAATAAAAAATTAAATACCACTAAATGTTGTGTTTTTGTCATATGTATACATATTTATATTAATTGTAACTATTTAATAAAAAGTAGCTAAAATAAAAATTTTCTTTGTTGATCTAAGTAGGAATTGACTAAAAAAAATTTTTTTTATATAACTTGTTTTTTTTAAAGTAAACTTTCCGAATTTCTTTTGAAACAATTAATATATTTTTTTAAAGTTAGGAAATCTTGTTTTATTTAAATATAAAATAATAATTGCAGGAATGTTATTTGTGGTATTCTTTTCTATAAAACTATTTTCTACATATGATATATATTTTCATATATACACTCTATAACAAAAAAAAAAAAAAAAAAACCCACACACAAAGAAGGAGTTGCCCAATTGTATGGAAATTTCGTATGCAAAGATATTTCAACCGAACATGCAAATTATTGGTGTTATTATTAAAATTTGGTGTCCAACGAATGAATAGCGGGAGCTACAGCGCATCGGTACTGCGCACTCAGCAGCTGTCTATAAGAAGCGATTCTCAATGTGATGGTGAAAATTTCTGTTGCATTGAGATTCAGGATACCTTTCAGCAAGTGAAAAAGTGCCTCGCCGCAGGATTCGAGCTCATTACGAGCAACTGTCAGAGCTTGAAATAGGTCGTATCATTCGACTGAAAGAGAGGGGTTGGGCAAATTGGAGAATCGCTCGTCATATGGGTCGAAGTGATGCGGCCATTAGAAGATGCTGGCAAGAATGGGTGGAGAATGGTAGATTTCAGTGTCATAATGGTAGCAGTTGACCTAAGGACACAGCAGATTAGGAGGACAGATTGATTGTCAAAAGAGCTGTCACAGCACTTGATTCATCGTTATCAACCATCAGACTTATGACCCGCACACAAGTGTCCACCATGACCATTCTAAGACGGCTCGTACCGACTGCTACGTTAAGTGCCAATAACGCCTATACACTGTCGAGCCAGATTACAGTGGTGCTTGGCTCGATCAGGTTGGAATTATGCTGACTGGGGACGTACAGAGTTTAGCGAAGAATCCTGCTTCCAACTGTGTCCTGACGATCATCGAAGACGTATCTGGAGACGGCCAGGGCAGCGTGCCGATCCTGCTTTCCCTATTGCACGTCACACGGGCCCTCAAAAAGGAATTATGGACTGGGATGCCATTTCTTTTGAAGCCGAATCCCTTTGGTCGTCATTAGAGGCACACTTACAGCTCATCGGTACATCGATGGCATTCTGAGAACTGTTTTGCTACTGTTCCTTTTGCAGAACTGTGGCCTTATTTTTCAGCAAGATAATGCCAAACCACATACCACATGTGTTGCTATGAAGTGTCTTACAGCTTACCAAACACTTCCTTGGTCAGCCAGATTGTGATATGGTCGATCTTTGGCGACCATATCTTTGGTTGTCAGCGTGAATTAGAGATGTGGGGTTCTCGAAATGAATCGACATTTTAGAATTCTTAATATGACTTTATTAAGAGTTTAACTTAAATTTCTAATATATCGGACAAACTTATATTAAGTGAGAATAAACCAAACACGTAGCCGTAGCTAAAACGGATCGAGCAATTGGAACACTTATCTAAATAATTATATTATCCGCCTACTTTCAATTCTAATAATATTACGAATACTGATATCAAATAATCTGTCCTACCTTGAATCACGCAACGGTTCAATCACTTTCAGATAAGCTGTTAGGCACTCGTGCAATAGTATGCACCT
Organism: Trichonephila inaurata madagascariensis; assembly: GCA_019973955.1. NCBI lineage: Eukaryota > Metazoa > Arthropoda > Arachnida > Araneae > Nephilidae > Trichonephila > Trichonephila inaurata. The sequence goes on along the minus strand of BMAV01005850.1, from coordinate 179,978 downwards.
TGTAGTAATGGCTAGGAATCCATAAATCTTTGGTAGGCCATCAAATTACACTTCTATCTTTTCCAAACAGAACTTTCTCTAAATTGCCATCCCGCTTACTAAAACTTCTGTTCTTTTCAAGGCTATCTTATTTGCATCTACACTTGCATTTCACTTCTTGGATTTGGGTTGGAAAAGATTTGCCATTAGTCTTGGCCGTCAAAGAACCCAGAGGTTATGTTACATAAAAGAAGCATAAGCCCGTCACAACCCCCTCCAAGAAGCAAAATGTGATTTATTCGAGGGTCTAAATGGCCCTTAAGAAATTACGTGCCTAAATTTTTATTTCTGAATCTTCTCACTTTCTAAGTTTTATTTAAATTTTAACCTTGAATCCTCATTTTAACTATTAATTTTCAATATTTAACTTAAACTAATTTTCATCATTCATCTTAAAAATTAAATTTAATATTCCTCCTTAATTTGAACTCTTGACAGCCACAATAAATTTTACTCAATTAACTAGACCAACATTAACAGTTTTGCATTTTAATCATGGTAGATTCTAACTTTTACATATGTGGGTATGCCTCATCTGAGCGGAGTGACCAGGGAAAAAACCATCCTTGACTTGGATGGAAAAAACGAGGTCCGCATAACCCTTAACTAACTTAACTCTACTTAAAATCTATTTAAATATCTACTTAAACTGCTATACAATTATCTTTCATTTCCATCCATTTCAGATACATATAGGCTTGGAGACTGGGTTTTCTTCTCCAAGTTGAGGATAAGTTGGAATTCAGGGTCTGTCACCCTGAAATAAAAACTCTTTAAGTTACTTGGCAAAATCTATATTCACATAATACCAGTATGTTTCATAATTTTTATGCATTATATATCACTTTTAAATTACAACAAATTTTTATGTACACATTGCATTTGGTTCCGCTAAACTCCCCATGAGTCGCGCAGCGCCGTTAATGTTATTGTTAGTAACCTGTCTACGCCGCTTTTCCCTGAACCAGATGTACATTAATATGAAACAATATAACAATATATATATATATATATATATATATATATATATACAATTACAAACATTTTTCAATAAATCATTAAAACAAATAACCAAAGGAATTGTCGCAATCTCACGAAGTCATACATCGAAGTAAACAAATGCATAATTACAGTTGTTTTCTCCAACCATTGAGAGAAAAAAAAATTTTTTACAAGTCAAAAGTTCAAAAAAATATACACTCATTGTAGTGTCAACTTTTGCTTGGATTATAACTTTTAAACACCGCCCGAGACTTCCTTCTTTGCAATAATTCTTCCGACCACTTGTTGGAAAGAACATAAAAATGAAACAATACAACCTGATTTTTATATTCTGTCTCCCACCATCACTTATAATGACAAGGTGCTATCACTGTTCGTTCCTCTTCTCATTCCTCGGCTGCTCTGTGATTCTTTATGTTGCCTGATGTAGGGCTTGTAGTCTCCTTGTCGGCTTTTCCTTGCTTGTCTTGTCGTTGCTTATTTGGCCGGTCGGGACTCCTTATCCTTTTTCTGGCGTGGGCGCAGGTCATATGTCCTTCTATCTGGAACTCCAGTTGTTTCCGTCTTGTTCTTCTTCCTACTTATATAAATATTATCCGATGACAATGGTCTTTTATTTATATTATTGGGTCTACATTTCTGCCACTTTCTTTGTGGTCCACTTGACCCAGATCCATACGACTGTTTATCTCCTCTATCTGGGCGCTTAATTTTAATTCTTGTCTTATTACTGGAAAAAGAGCTAGGTAGTGATCTGATAAGTAATCCGCGCTTATCGGCCCTATCCATGTTTTTCTCACATTGATTTGACTTGAGATTTATCCCTTTTTCCTCTAACTCACGCTTTACCTCAGACCCTTTCTTCTTCCCATATTGCGACTCATTTGATCTTCGATGTACGTTTTCCAAACTACTCGTTTCCTGACGTTGTGACATCTCACGCGACCTTTCTCTAACATAACCTCTGTGTTCTTTGACGGCAACGATTAATGGCAAATCTTTTCCAACCCAAATCCAAGAAGTGAAACGAAGCATAGATGCAAATAAGATAACCTTTAAAAGGATAGAAGTTTTAGTAAGCATGATGGCAATTTAGAGAAGGTTCAGTTCAGAGAAGATAGAAGTGTTGATTGACGGCTTACCTAGGAATCACGAAAATCTCGCCATTCATCCAAGGTACATACCATTGTACGCCAGCTTAGATGAATATCTGAAGTGGATTGGACCGTTGCTTAGAAATAAAGATAGGAAGATTATATTCTGAATGCGAATATATTATTAAGATTGAGAGTAGGCGGATATAATATAATTATATAGATAAGTGATCCAATTGCGCGATCTGTGTTAATTACGGCTACGTGTTTTGGTTTATTCTCACTTAATATAAGTTTGTTCGATATATAATTTAAGTTAAATTCTTAATAAAAGTCATATTAAGAATTCTAAAATGTCTCATCATTTCGAGAATCTCACACCTCTAACTTACGCTGAAACCCCACGATATGGTCATCGAAGAACGGCAATGTAGCAAGGTGAACTAATACTATCCGAGCAACCTGTTCCTAACTCAACCTCGTCACATTTCCTATGACGATATATTCTTACTTGATCAACATTGACGGTTAACCTTTTTCCTGACCTCCATATTACAATATTAATATTATTTCTTACTTCAAACACTCTATACGGACCTTCAAATTTTTGCTTGAATTTCGCGCATATCTTATTCGCTGCTGAACTTAAAGGGTGTATCTCTAATAAGACCCAGTCATCTACCTTAATTTGTATTCCCGCCTGTGTCTATTATAATATTTTTCCCATTTTCATGCTTAGTTTTCGTTTTTAGTCTAGCTACGTCAAACAATTTCTCAATATTTCTTACTTCAAATTCA